>VWZK01014223.1:26631-42949 GCA_013396935.1 Baryphthengus martii | reverse complement strand
CTTTCCGCGCTCCTCCGAGCGGCGACGGCGGCTGGGCCTGGGATGAGCGGCGGCCGCTGAGGCGGCGAAGGGAGGAGTAGGGGAGGCTCTCGGCCTTGCCCGAATTAGAATCCCCATCACGGTTTCTCTCTGTGAGGAGAGACACACACACCCCCCCCCTACTCCGGGGTGTGGTTGGGCTCACCGGGGCCGGGCCCCGGGGCCGGGATGGGAGGTGGGGTTGGGATGCAGCGAGTGCCTGAGCACCCTTTTGCTAATAAATAAGCCTTTTAACGCCGAGGAGGGTCTCTGCCCACCCTTCCCGCAGCCCCCCACATCCCTAAGGAAAGGTGTTCTTTTTCCTGGCAGGTTGCTTATCAGCAAGTGTGAAGTTGCTCAGTTTGTGAGTATTTTAGTCAAACAAATGATTTATTCCTGGCGTAGAGTCGCCAAAGTGTCTTTTCCGAGTGTTTTATCGTTCCCTGTTGATAAGGACATGGAGAATGTGTGTAAACCAGCCTTGTTTCTTGGCCCCTGCGTGCATAGTTACAGTGCTTTCATCGCAGGGTTATTTACAAGTTGCTCCTCAAATCAGACTCCTTAATATGTGACTTGCAGTGGCTGCCACTGTAGTATCCGGTTATTAGGGCCTAAGTGCCACCACATCTTCAGAGCCTGGTTTGTAAAGAGGAAAAGAAAAAAAAAACAAAAAAAACCAAAAAGCCTTCGTTTCTGTAATGTCGAGTGATCCGCGTGGATCCTTCCGTCTCGTCTGAGCGTTCAGTGCAAATGAAACCCTCCCAAAAAGCACAAACCCATGCAGCTGGTAGACCCCACGGTGCTGGTGGTTGTTGTGGACTGAGTGGCGCTGGCCTGGGGGCTTCAGGTGCGAGGGCTTCTGAGGAGCGGCTCTGATGGGATTCGGAAGTTGCCGAGTTGTCCTTTGCACTTCCCAGTGACAGGACAAGGGACTGAGATTGCTGGAAGCTTAGTAAAATAAAATTATACCCGCTGGCTGGAAACCTACGCTTGTCTCCAGCTCCCGTTTCAGACAGGACTCGGTCAAGGAAACTTTTGCTTGGGAGTTTCTTCAGGGAACAGCCCTGGGTAATCTAAATGCATCTTAATCTAAACCATGCTGCTGGAAAAGCACCTTCTCAGAAGAGAAGAGAGGTTAGAGGGCAGCACAGTCCTCATTTTTAAGCTATAAACGTGCCTCGGGGAGCGGGGTCACGGCGGGCTGCTCGCGCGTGGATGCGTGAGGGGCTCCGTCTTTGTCCGACGTTCTTCCCGGGGTGCTGAGGCGCATCTGGAAGAAGACAAACCTCTTCTAGGCTGCGCCCCCGTGCCCGCGTGCTGCTCGGGATCCAAGCTGCGAAGTTTTGAGGAAGATCAGGGCTGAGTGGAGTGCCAGGGCCGCAGGCCAGACTTAGCGCCTGAAGGGGTCTTGTGTTTTGGTTTCTGCATGTGCCAGAGGAAGCAAAACTGGGAATTGTCTTGAACTGCTTTTTTTTGTGGTGTTTTTAGGTTTTTTGTTTGTTTTTTTTTCTTTTCCTCCCGCAACTACACTTCATTATCCAGCTTCTCAATGCCTTGGCTGCAAGTTGGCTATCAATAGTACATTGTTGGCTGGGGGGGGGTGAAGGAGGAGGGAAGGGAAAAACAAAGCTGCCAGTAGCTTTTAGGGGGTGGGGAACGCACAGCAAAGTGCTTTGTCATGCCTCTCCACATCCACTACTACTGAATACACACTGGTCCATTGATAGCCTCGGTCACACAGGGAGGAGGGACTGGATGAACACAAAACGTCGCTGAGCGTGGCTGCAGAGGGCTTTGCCCTGGGACGTCTTTGCCACCGCTGCTGAATATCTTTTCCCGGTGCGTTTAAACAGCTTTTTCTCCGAGCGGTGTCCGCCACAGGCCATGGAATGCCGCTGAGAAGCCTGGCCTAGCTAACCTGGAGGAGGAAATACGTAAGGAAGAATATTTGTGTTTTCTGGAGAAAGATAATTTTGGTATGAGGTGGTGAGCTGAGATGGTCACAAATTCTGCCTCTCCTGTTAACTTCATTTGTGAGCTATTTTTTGGCTTAAGTGCCCCGTTTCAGTGGTTCGTTTGCAGTTTGGTTCAGGTGATTCCGGTCGTGCAGCTCGGTGCTTGGCCTTTGGGTACTCAGCACTGATGAAGAGCGGAGCAACACTGGCTTGGGAACAGCTGAAATGAGAAGTTTTAGGGCAGACAGTAAGTGATGGTTACGTCTGTGGAGCCTCCATCAGAGCCTTGTTTCCCTCTCCGTGTGCTTATTGAAACCCACTTTATTCTGATGGTATTGACAGAGCTTTGCACCGGCACGTTTCGTAATGGAAATGCTGGGGAACGGCTGGTTTCTCTGTGTTGCTTTTGCAGGCGTTGTTTAGAGGAATAACGCTGCTGTGCCTCAGCAAAGAGCTTTTGTGGGACTGATAAAGGAAGCGGTGCTCCAGAAGTAAAACAATTTGCTTTCGTGAAGCTTTCTAAAAGGTGGAGCAGATAGGAGAGCCTGGGTTCAAAGGGATCCTGAAAGTCTGTGTGTAGGACATACAAACAAAGTTAGAAACTGTGAGGGAGGCTTATTTTCTGGCTCTTAAAAGTACATTTGTGGGGTGAATGTGTAATTTTTAAGGTTGGCATGAAGGACGCTTGTGCGATATTTCATTTGCGCGTGGAGAAAAAAAAAAGTCAGCTTGGATGTTGTAGAGCAGCGTTGAAAATCTCAGGAGAAGCAGCCCTTTCACTCCTCATTTTGCAAATGTCAAACTTAAAACCTCCTCCCTTCTGGGTCCTGTTGATCTATTTGTAGATATTTTTGTATAGAAAATGTGTACTCATCTGGTCATGTGTTTCCAGCCATCTGCTATTGGCAGTTCTCCAGGCGTCCTGTATTAGCATAAGGTTGCTCAGCACTCTCTCTCCAGGTTCTCGGTCACAAAGCCCCTCCTCCTTTTCTAACTAACCACCACCGCTTGCTGATACCACTTGGGCAGTGAGCGGCTTTAACAGAGATTCCCCAAACACGAAAGCCCCAGTGGCTGCCTCTGCATCAGGAAGGAGCTGGGAGATGAGTGGTTTGGGGTTGTGAGGAGCTGTAGCACCTGGAACGTAATCCCTGCTAATGTAACCGGGTCTTCTCTCTCTTTTTTTTCTTGCAGTAGTATTTTACCTTTGAGTAACTGTCCCCAGCTGCAGTGCTGCAGGCACATTGTTCCAGGGCCTCTGTGGTGCTCCTGATGCCCCTCACCCACTGTCGAAGATCCCCGGTGGGCGAGGGGGTAGCAGGGATCCTTCTCTTTCAGCTCTGATATATAAGGTGAGAAAGATGTGACGTCTAAATAATGCCCCGTACCCGCGTTGTAACTATCCTTGGTTCTTTTCATGATCGGATGGAAATAAATGCGAGTAACTCCAAGGTGAGAAGTGGGAGAACAGTTAATTTTCCAGCACTGCTGTTGGCCGATGGCCGAGCTGCACGCGGTGCTCTCCCGCTTAAATATCCCCTGTTTATTGACAAACAAGAGACCTTTTCTCAAAGGTGGGCAGTGAATAATTCCCCAGAGGCCCCTGTCAGCTGGTGTACGCGGAGCCAGTGCTATCAAAACATGAAATCGCTTCTCTGGCGTCTCACCGGATGGGGAAGCGGGAAGCAGAAAGATGAAATGCCGAGGGAGATTGGTTGATAAGCTCCTTCCTGTGCCCTGGTCCAGAAGGTGAAGCTGTCAGGACCTGGTTGCTGCCTGTACAGAGTAACTCCTGACTTCACAGAAGGGAGAAGCAACCCACAGACAGCGACGTTTCTAGGACACGTGCGTAGGATGAGGCGAGCTCAGGAAGGCTTTGTGTCTGCACACATGTTGAGCAGCACATGGATCTGGGTTGCTCTTGAGTGTCTCTAGGTGTTGAGCTTGATTCTTAATTACCCTGTGGGAGGTGCACAGACTTTGTGTGATGAAAAGATGCAGGCTGTTTTGGGTTGTGGCCACCAGCCTCCTCTTGAAATCCGCAAGAAAATCACAGACCTCACGATTGCTTTCGGAGGATTTTAAGGCAGCCTCGGTGAATTTTTAGCGTGTGCCTCAATTCTGACTTAAATGTCAACTTCCGAGGTCCCTTAATAACAAGCTACCCTCAGCTTAATGCTGTGGAGTTGAATTGTCACAGCTGTTGGAGGGGTGTAAAACCCAGAGAAGCAGCAGAGCGCAACGGGCTTCCTGTCAGATAAAGAGGATACGTAAATAGCTTCAGGAGGGCTCAGAACCAATAGTGAATTCCCTCAGGGCGGCAGAGATGAGAAAGAGGGAACCCCACCAGTTAAACTGCGTCGGGCCTGCTTTGCCGAGCCTCACGCACGATCCAGGCGAGGTTCAAAGGCAGAAAAGGAGCTCGGCACGGAGGAGATGCTGGTGGAAAGAATCGCGGCTTGGAGCCTTTGAAGTGTTTGATTTCAGGATGGCTTTGAACTTGCACAGAAGCTTTTGGCAGGGGTTGCTGCCTGTAGGGATGTCATCTAGATAGCTGCGTCCCAGAAATACAGATGTGATGCTTCCTGGGTTTATTGCTGACAAAACCGAGCGGAAGTTGGCGGAACAGATTATCTGGAGCGTAGCTCATCCCGGACCCCAGCGGGCTCCATTGCCCTGTGGCTTAAAGTTGAACCTCAGATGGCAGTCAACCGAGACTCTCTCAGTGGTGCTGCAGTTACAGCAGACTGAACCTCTTCAGCCAGCATTATCTGGAAAAGGCATCTGGACCCAAAAGCTTAAGTCCTTTTTCCAGCTGTATCAACTGTTGTAGTTGAAGAGATGACGTTTCTGAATGAGCAGAGGCAGCTCCTTAGGAGCATGTAGCGTGGTGCTTGTACGCAAGTAGACAAGGCTCCCTGCAGCTGGGAGTGTTTTTGTGTCAAAAGACTTGATGGAGTCATAGAATTGTTTTGGTTGGAGAAGACTTTTAAGTTCGTCAAGTCCAACCGTTAACCCAGCCCTGCCAGGGCACCACTAAACCATGTCCCTCAGCACCACATCTCCTCGACTTTGAAACCCTTCCAGGGATGGGGACTCCACCAGTGCCCTGGGCAGCCTGGGCCAGACCTTGACAACCCTTGCAGGGCACAAGTGGTTCCTCAGCTCCAACCTAAACATCCCCTGGCGCAACCTGAGGCCATTTCCTCTTGTGCTGTCGCTTATTCCTTGGGAGAAGAGACTGAGCCCACTTGGCTCCAACCTCCTTTCAGGAAGCTGTGGAGAGTGAGAAGATCTCCCCTGAGCCTCCTTTTCTCCAGGCTGAACAACCCCAGGTCCCTCAGCTGCTCCTCACCAGACTTGTGCTCTTGACCCTTTCCCAGCTTTGTTGCTCTTCTCTGGACTCGCTCCAGCCCCTCAATGTCCTTGGAGTGAGGGGCTCATAATGGAACGTGGGATTTGATGGATGGCCTCCCAGTGCCCTGTGCAGTCCTAGTCGTGCTGACAATACTCAGCCCTTCACCATGGGAGCTTTACTGGAACTGGAAATGCGACAGGGATCGCCACTGGTGCCGTGCAGTCAGGATGGACGTTTTGTGATGAGGTGTGCTCTGGTTGGAAGACTTGGCAGGAGGCTGCAGGTGTAGCACATGCCAACAGGAGTTGCCTGTATGGGTTTCTCCAGTCACTTGGCCGTGTTCTATCATAACATCCTTTCATCTTACGCTGCCAACGCGCAGGACCCTCCCCTGGTTCTTCTCAGGCCATCTGAGGAGCGTTGCTAGGCTGGAAAAACTTTTGCTCAATGAATTGTAAGCGAGTGGAAGCTGGGCCTCATGACTTTGCCTGGCGGAAACGGAGCCGAAGGCTGGCAAGCCGGTGGTTTAGGCAGCTGCTGTGTGAAAGGTAGTCCAGTGGGATGGGGTTTTTTCCCGTGATAGGGTGGTGGGGTGAATTTTGCTGGGGTGAACTACAACCAAATGTTTGTTGCATAAACAGGATTTTGGTTTGAGCAGCTTCCAGAGAATTCTGGGCTGCTGCTTTGCAGGAACAGCTTCACTCCCTGACATCTTGCTCGCTCTATTTTGATGCCTAGAAAGAAAATGTCAGCTGCCCGTGATGGGCTGCAGGAAGGGAATTCCTGCTGAACCAGATCTGTTAATCCTCAGACAAACTGGTCGATCTGCCTTTGGTTTGTGGGCTGGCACATTGAGGGGATTTTAAGTGGAGAAACTTCATTAGGACAGATCTTTTGGTGATGGAAGGGCTAAGGCAGAGGGCTCAGGAAGGTTTTCCCTTCCTGTTGCAGGATAGCGCCAGGCTTCCTGCACAAACACACGCACGTGTCAGTCCCGGACCACTTTTTGCAACTTCCTCCCCCTGGTTTTGTTTTCCTGGAGTGTAAGCAAAGCATCATCTGTGAGCTTTTCTTGAGAGAAGGAGCTTTTCTGAAACAGATGTGTTCTGCAGAGTTACAACCGCTGTAAAAGGCTCCAGTAAAGTCACTGGTGAAGGACGTGTGTGATCCCCTTGGGTCTGTGGTTTTTCAATACACCTCTGCAGTGTGGAGCGCTCTCTGGGCTCAGTTCTGCCTCTTGCCGCTGGCTTTGTGGGGGCTTTTATGAGCAGCAAGTCTGACTTAACTTGAGCAGCTGCCGGTAGGTTTCTTGGCATAAAACTAGGAAAACTCGACAGAGGGCACAGCCATGAGGACTTCCTTTGAACTCGGCAAATAAACTTATTTCCTACAGGATATTTATTCTCATAAAGTGTAAAATTCTTTTCCAATGAAGCTTTGTGTGCTTTGAACAAAAAGCAACTTCCTCTGCCCTGGTGACCGAAGCCAGGTAGGTCTGGATTTGCCTGGGACGCTGCTTTGTCACCAGCACTGACATACTTGATGGCTGCTTCGTCCAACCAGGAGAGATTTATTTCATTACAACACGTGGTGGTAGGAATTCAAATGCTGGGGCACAGGCTTGAGGACACTGCAGAGGTTCTTGGTGATGTTTTTGCTGAACCACTCACGGACCTTCTGGCAGTGCTTAGACCTTCATAGCTTGAAACACATGCAAGAAAACACCTGCTTGAAATGCAGTGATACTGGGGAGTCTTACACTCTCTTTACCGGGCACTGTTGGCTGATGTGTTTGTCCTGCCCTTCTTTTAAGTGATTCTTCACTGTGGATCCAAACTGGACTTGGTTTCCTTTGCTGTCCTGGCTCCCTGTATCTGTTGTGGTCAGAGGTGTCACTTTGAAGCATTTTTTTTTTAAACCTCATCTAGTGAGGTGATGTCTTCTGTGCAGCAGTGTCACTTGTTTTATCAGCAGTCCAGCAAATCAGAGCTGCTGAATTAATCACCCTGTGAAATGGGCCTGGAGGCTGGACGGTCGCTCACCTGATGGAGTAAACCACCTCAAACCCCACCAGTTGATGCTGTTGAGGAAAGAGAGGGACACATGGCTTTCCCAGAATTTTAAGATCTAGTTTCCTTCTGCCCTTCAGAGCTGTGCAGGTGACTTTTTAAACACAAGAGAATCAGGATGCAGGAGCCTGTAACCGAGCAGATGGGAACAGTTCAGCTTCTGCTGCACCGATGGTGTTAACTCGGGAACCTGACGGATTTCCTTGGGGCTCTTTGCAGTGAAATGTGAAAATCGTTACTGGGCCAAACCAACTGCCTGAAAAAATTGTTGGGAGAAAGAATGAAGTTTTAACCACAAAATTGTTTTCTAGGAACCGGTGAGTCTGAGGTGCTCTGCGTGCTTGACGTCCTCACTGGAGGAGGATGTGTACGTGTGCGGTCTCTGGAAAAGACCTCGCATCTGTCAAATTTGTGGAGCTTCTGTCTGCTCTGGGGCTCTCTCTGTGCTGTTCTCCTCCCTTCCATCAGGAGACACACCATTTGCCATACCAGTTGGTTGTAAAACCTGGGAAAGCAATTTGTGGTCATCCCATAAACAAAACCACCACGCTGGGGACTGGGGAGATGATGAAACCGGTCAGACTGTAGCAGCAGATACTCTGGCAGCTTGTTGGTGCATGTTGTGTTCTTTGAAGGGTGGTTGACAAACTGCCCTTTGAAGATGTGGCTGGGACCAGCAGCGAGTGACTACCCTGAAATGGAATATAATGTAAATACGCAGAACTACGTTCCACTTAAGAGGGAAAGGTGATGAGTAAATGACTGTGAGGTCTGAATTCTCCTCGTGGTGTGTCCCTGAGCCAGTGAAAGGGGAAGGGAAAAATATTGTGGTGTTCTCAGTAAAACTCTTAATACCATTTATTTTGTGTTTGCTCTCTCTGGTTATACTCCCCAGGCTGTTTAGTACGTAGGACTTGATTTTTCTGTTCTTGATTTTTTTTATATTGGGTTAGAATTAAAAGCAAGATATTGCAGATAGTTCAAACCAGTGGCTCTTAAATGCTTATTTAGTGTGCTGAGGCTTGGATATGAGCTTGCAGCGAACTTTGTGTGCCCCCATGAGCCATGGTGATTCTCACGGTGGTGAATTTTAGGGATGGGCTGAAACTCTGTACATGCAACCACCTTTGTCAGGAGGACACTTGCGTTGCAAACGCTGCCACTCTGCCTGCTCGTTAAACCACGAGCTCTTTCACTTTTGGTTTATGATCTGGGTAGATTTCTTTAAGCCTAAAGCCTGTCTCATGAGCTCTCCTCCCTCCCTTGCGCAGGACGAGAAGATCACTGTTAACCAAGATGTCCCAGTGCACGAAGGGAAGCCTCATATTGTCCACTTCCAGTACAAGGTCACCGAGGTGAAGACCTCCTCCTGGGATGCAGTGCTCTCTAATCAGAGTCTATTTGTGGAAATCCCTGATGGATTATTAGCTGATGGAAGCAAAGAAGGGTAAGTTCAGGATCCCAGAGCTGCATCTGCAGTTCCCTGGGGAGCAGAGTTTTGCTTACGTGGGTGATGCTGTGTATGGGGGTAGGAGGGGCTGTTCATACAGCAGCTCTGTGCCTGGCTTGGGTAACTGAAGTATGTCCTTGCTCCCTTGGCTTCAGAGAACTGTCCTCCTGTTAGTCGGCCATATATATTTAATTTTTCCCCTGATGATCATTTTGGAAAGGATATAATACAAATGTTTTGGTTGGTAGAGACCATTAAGATCATCAAGTCCAACCATTAACCCAGCACTGTCAGGGCACCACTAAACCATGTCTCTCAGCACCACATCTCCATGGCTTTGAAACCCCTCCAGGGAAGGGGACTCCACCAGTGCCCTGGGCAGCCTGGGCCAGGTCTTGACAACCCTTGAGGGGAACAAATTGTTGCTCAGCTCCAACCTAAACCTCCCCTGGCACAACTTGAGGCCGTTTCTTCCTGTCCTGTTGCTTGTTCTCTGGGGGAAGAGACCGATCCCACCTGGCTCCAACCTCCTCTCAGGGAGTTGTGGAGAGTGAGAAGATCTCCCCTGAGCCTCCTTTTCTCCAGGCTGAACAACCCCAGGTCCAGGCTGAACAACCCCAGGTCCCTCATCTGCTCCTCACCAGACTTGTGCTCTTGACCCTTCCCCAGCTTTTTTGCTCTTCTCTGGACTTGCTCCAGCCCCTCAGTGTCCTTGGAATGAGGGGCTCATAACGGAACCTGGGATTTGATGGATGGCCTCCCCAGTGCCCAGTGCAGGGGCACAGTCCCTTCCCCAGTCTTTCTGGCCCCACTAGTCCTGTTACAACCCAGGATGCTGGTGGCCCTTGTGGCCACCTGGGCACACTGGCTCATCTTCAGCTGCCTGTTGACCAACACCCCAGGTCCTTTTCCGCTGGGCATTTTCCAGCTGCTCTGCCCCAGCCTGGAGTGTTGCAGGGGGTTGTTGTGACCCAAGGGCAGGACCCGGCCGTTGGCCGTGTTGAACCTCAGCCCATTGATCCAGCCTGGCCAGACTCCTCTGTGGAGCCTCCCAAAACGGTTACTGGCTTTTGAGTCCCTCTGCTAATGAAAAATAAGCAATAAATGAGCAGGGTGATTCTTTGCATACTTTGGTATGAAAGATCTATAAGCCTTTCTCCGATTTTTTTTTTTTTTTCTGCTGGCCAATTGGCAAGCTTATTTTGGCAGGCGTTGAAAAAAAAAAAAACCAAACACTTCGCTTATACCAATGTGCTCCTCCTCAGTAGGTGGATCTGCTCTTGGAGCACAGCCACACAGGCACCAGGCTCTGCCAGAATCCCTGATTATTATTTTTTTTTTTCTGTTGGCAGAATACGGTCATGTTTTGTCCAGACAGCTCTGCTCTGGGAAGCTTGTGTAAACACCGTTTCCAGAGCAGCTACTTCCTGCCAAAGGCTTTGCCAGAGATGTCCGTTGGCGGGGAGTGTGGCAGCAACACTCAGGCCTCGCTGGATTCCTCGGCAGAGTGCTCTGAAGTCTGTGAAATCTCCAAATGACCTTCATCCCTTAATGAGAGAAATTAAGAAAAAACCAAATCTTTTTGGGCACCTTTAGGAAGTGCCGGAGTTCTTGGTGTATCCTGAGTCCAGATGAATGCTTGTGCAGTTCCTTCAGTAAATCTTTTAGCTGTCCAAGTACCTCCTCTCTTGGGAGCAGGTTCTTCTGGGAGGGTATTTATACGCCCGTGTCACTGTGACTTCAAGTGCAATCCTCGTGGATTATTTTTAGCCAGGTAAAACAGCCTGGGAGAGGCTGTCATTAAAATAGTTCATTACCATATTAAAAAATCTCTTGCAAATATAATCTCCCTCACCGTGCTCCGGTCTTGCTGACTGACCTTTAATTAGACGTCGACGGAAGCCCGCTTTGTTGCTGCTCTGCCTCAAAGGATTACACGGCCAGCGGTGACAGTGACGGCTCTGACGGGTGATCCTCAGGGCTCTGGGAGGGGTTAATGCAACACTGCTCCCAGCAATAGGGGGCAGAAATCGTTGAGCTGGGAGGGCAGGAAGGCTCGACTTGGCCGTGCTCTCTGGCTGATGGGCGCAGAAAACAGCTCTGCCTGCGCACAGGCTCCTTCAGCGAGGTTCTTCTGCCTGGCAACAGCTCTTGCCTTTGGTTTTTGTCTTTCCCATAAAGTGCAAAACTTAGAGGTTCCCTTGTGTATGTTGCCAGTGGAGGGGATGTCACCTGGCTCAGGACCGTAGGGTGGTTTAGGTTGGAAGAGACCTCTCAGACCATCAAGTCCAACTGTTAGCCCAGCGCTGCCTGCGCACTGCTAAACCATGTCCCTCAGCACCACATCTCCACGGCTTTGAAACCCCTCCAGGGATCGGGACTCCACTGAGTCCCTGGGCAGCCTGGGCCAGGCCTTGACGACCGTTGCGGGGAACAAATTGTTGCTCAGGTCCAACCTAAACATCCCCTGGTGCAACTTGAGGCCATTTCCTCTTGTCCTGTTGCTTTTTCCCTGGGGGAAGAGACCCGGTTCCAACCTCCTCTCAGGGAGTTGTGGAGAGTGAGAAGGTCTCCCCTGAGCCTCCTTCGTTTTCTCCAGGCTGAACAACCCCAACCCAATCCCTCAGCTGCTCTCCAGGTCCTTTTCTGCTGGGCACTTTCCAGCCGCTCTGCCCCAGCCTGGCGTGTTGCAGCGGGATCGTTGTGATTGAAGGGCAGGATCTTCCTAGCTGTGATACTCGGCTTCCCACAGCCAAAGGCTTCTGACTGGTGGGGTAGGAATTTGTAGGCACTGACACAAGGTAGGAGGACAGTGACTTGGGACTCATGGGTAGCTGAGGATTCTGCAGGGCTGGGTGGTGCAGCAGGAAGGCCATTGTTTCAGCACCCATTGTTCATTGGAAGGCATCTGTAAACAATCGTTCTGCCTGGAAACATCCGAAGGGTTGATAACAGCTCCGAGGCTTCCTCAGGACAGGACTTCCTAGAGCTGATGTTCTTTTGTCTTCCTCCTCCTTGGCAGATTATCGGCACTGCTGGAGTTTGCTGAAGAAAAAATGAAAGTAAACTACGTCTTTGTTTGCTTCAGAAAAAGCAGAGAAGATCGAGGTGAGAGCTTTGCCCCTGCTGTCACATCTGCTCCCGAGATCTAAAACGGGTACAGAAATACGGTCGTTCCAAGTCGGGACGCTTCCCGCCGCAGTCGTCGTTAGATGCGTTAATTCTCCTGGCGTTTTTACAAATTAGCTTCTTGAGGGTGAAATAAGCTCTTTGCTCAGACTAAGGCAGAGGAGCTATTTCAGGTTGTCCAACAGCTGTCTTGCCGTTAATTACTACATTATTACTACATTAATAACTGTACTCTTGTGCAGAAAGCTGCTTCGGAATTATTTGGGAGCATTTCCTTGCCCAGAATTTGGTTAATATTTCTCCTTTGGTAAGGAGTGAAGGGCTCCATTTGGCACCAGGTTTCTTTTGGAAGGAGAAACCAGGGAGAAGCCATTACATGGGAAACAGACGCTCTCCTAGCTCGTGCTCCTGATGTTCGTCTGCTTTTTAAAGACCTCCCTGCACTTTTGCCCTTCCTAAACTTCAGGTAATCCTGACCCCAGCTCTAGATGCTTACGACTTAAGGGGGCTGCATTAGGATCTAAAGATAGATACATTGGCCGAGTGATTACGGCACGGAAGTCTGAGGAGATTTGTGATGAGGTACCAAGCTGTGGATGTGTCACCTTAAATCTCCCCAGACGCCAGCTGGTGGCCAAGCAATTGCTGTGGCTGGAGTAATTCAAACCTTAACTCTAATTTTACACCCCCGCTTCTCTGTTTTCTTCAAAATGAAGCACATTCTTAGAGCGAAGCTGTGCTGACCTCAGGACGATGTCATCTCGTGTTAGGATGCCAAGAATAGAGTCCAGATTAAGTTCTGGCCGTAACGTTACTGCCGCAGGTTGCGTGGGTGACCTCCAGAGCGGCCGGTTACAGTGAGACATCTGACACTGAGGGTTATGTTTAAAAGTGGGCCGTGTTTTGCTCTCAGAGCTGGCTTATTGGGACGAGTTCTGGAGCGCTCCCAATCCTGCCTCCTCGTCTACACGGTGGTGTCTTGAAAATACCTGGGAGCTCCTCTGCACTACCGATCAGCTGGGCATCAGAGGGTGCTATAGAGCTTCGATGCTGCACCAGGAAAACTTCTGTGGGTCCCAGGGAAGCCCTGGCTTCCGTTACAAGCTCAGTCACTGTCTAATACAACCTTGCTTGATGGAGACAAGGTGTTTGAGGTGGCTTCTGGACTAGCCCTGCTCAGAATTTCTCTGCCCAGACCATACTGGCTCTCTGAGCTGCCTGGAGTCTCCACTGAGCATCTCGTGGAGACGGCAAATGTCTGCCTAGCCCCTGAGTAAGCAGGTTCCCATTTGCTGCTGCCTGACCTGCTTTCAAAGGGTGTTGGGACCCATGTAAGTGCCGGATCAAAACTGGGAGGTACTGTGTAACGGCAGCGTGCACCCAGGGGCTGTGGCTGCTGCCTGTAGATGACCAGCCACCGTTGTTTCTCAGAGGGGACGTAAGAGGATAAACACAGACAAACCTGCTCTGCGGCACAGCTCGACCACCCCTTGGCACTTAGGAGGAACTGTGACAGGTGCAAGAGGAGACAAAACCTACTTGAGGTCACGTTCAGGTGCATGCTTACTGTGCAGGAGGCTCTGGATCAGCTCCCAGAGGGTCATCGGTGTGCTTTGAGAATTGTGACTTCTAGGGTGACGCAGGTAACAGAGGATTATTCTCGGTGGTAATGGATTTCCTTCTCTTTGGTAGCTCCACTCCTGAAGACGTTCAGCTTCTTGGGCTTTGAAATCGTGAGGCCTGGCCACCCCTCTGTCCCGTCGCGGCCAGATGTGATGTTCATGGTGTACCCCCTGGATCAGAACTCTTCCTCTGATGAAGAATAGCTGCGGCGGGGGACTCCGGTGTGACCCAATCGTGCTGTTGAGGGGAGAGAGGGTGACATCTCTTTTCTCGAGGAAAGGGAAAACAAGCTTCTGTTGGATGGAATCTGCATTTCTTATTGTTAGGTTGGCCTGTATATCTTCAGAGTTGACTATCTCATTGAAACGTGTTGCCTAGAGAACTATATATCCAGACATGTAATCACCAAATAGTAAATGGAAGATGTTTCTGAACCGGCTTAGGAGCTCTTGATTTGCAGCTGCGTGGGGTGGTAGCGTAGGGGGGCCCAGGGCCCAGCGCAGGGAGGGGCACAGCAGTAGGTGCAGGATCGGCTCTTCAACTTCTCCAAACCCACGCTGCTCCTTTCCCCATCACTCCACGTGCATTCGTCTGACAGATACCTTTTCATTTTTTTTTATTTTTTTTTTTCTCTCCACTTGAGACTCTTAAGGAGAGGGGATGTCCTGAGGGTTGGGCACACAGAGATGTGCTCCAGTTTAACCTCTTAACACTACATTCACACCCCTGCGTGTCTCCCCTTTGGGGCAACCAACGCTGTTTTAACTGGTCTAACCTTTTTTATTACTATTATTTTGTGGTTTTTTTTTTTCCTTTTTAAACTTCTTGCTCTTCCAGCTCTTGTTCAAAGCCATCTTAGTAACTGTTCCATGTTACCACTGCACTCTCAGAGCATTCAATAATAAAGGGGCATTCAGATGAACTTCACCCAGCTGGGGCTGCTTATTTGAGAGGAACAGAACTTCTAGGGGGCCTCCCATGGGTTTGGGGGGGGGTTCAAGTGAGTGTTCGGAGCAACACCTCTGCTCTGGGCGAGCATTTCCTGACCTGCCTGCGAGGGGGTGGTTGCAATGGGCCAAAGAGCTGAAAAAAAAGCTCAACGCCTTTCTCTTCCACCCAAGGATGGGTGCAGAGCAGGCCTGTGGCCATGACCTCTGTTCTTCCTCCTCACCTTTCCAAAGGGATGATCTCAAGACTTGAGTCACTGAGCCAGGGGCTGTGGCCACACCAAATGGGGTTGCATGGGGTGGACATGGGACTGCAGCTCTGCTGTGGGGTGTTCCCCAGCAGAACAGGGCCAGGGGTAGCTCATGTTTCAACCCTGCCCCTTCTGGTGCTGGGAGAACAAGGTTGTCCTCTCGTCTTTGTGCCGTGTGGATTTAACCTGGCTGGTTTGAAGGCCACGCAAGCAGGGTGTCTTTGTGAACTCTGTGCCCCCGAGCGCTCATCCTGGCCCGGCTGCTTGCATGTGGAATTGTCCTTGTGTGCTTTGTCATGCTCTTGCCCTTCTGTGGAGGCTTTTGTTCAAAGCTGAAGCCATTCCATAAACGTCATGGTCGGTGTTTTCTGTTCAGGGGAAGATAGACCCCTGTGGGGCTGGGATAGAAGTTTGTGTGAATAAATCATCTTAAAGTTTGTGTCTCCTTTTCCCTCCCTCCTCTCCAATGAAATGGAAGGGATCGTGGCTCTGCTTCCTCAGTAGGGCATTAAATCCTGAATTTGGTTTAAAATTGGAGGCTGTGCTGATGGGAACCTCTGCCCCAGGAGACCTTGCACCTGTTCCCTGGCTGAAAAGCCACCGATTTCTAGCTCTGGCTTTTGACAGGCCGTGTTTTATCCCCTTCTTGCAGCTGGAGCTGCCCTCACTCCCTCCCTGGGCTGGTGGATGCCTCCCAGAAACGTGCACCTTCTAGGGCCTGCTGCCACTCCATGGTGCTCCTCTACTGGCACATCCCTCGTGCAATGGAGTGGAAACCATTTTTTGCTCCTTCCTTCCTGGTGAAGTGCAAGGTTCACCCTCACTCCAGGCTGCTGTGATGGGATCTCCTGAGCTCTGCAGTTATGGGGCTCTGACAGGTACCAGACTCTCACCTGCCCTAGCTCGAGCACACATGGGCTTCAGAAAGACCTTCTTGAGAACTTTACAAAGTGCTTCTGACTCCTGCACAGGTCACCTGCACCATGAAGCTGGAGGAGCCAAGCTCTGCTCTGTGGGCCACTAGTCCCCGCAGCTGCCTCTCGTGAAGAAGGGCTCCCTGGGGCAATGGAGATGGGCTTGCCTGGTGTAGGGCAGGACCCTGGGGGGAGATTCTGACCCAGCTGGTGATGATGGAGCCTGGCTGCAGCATCCCTCGGTGGCCATGGAACAAAGAGCTTGCATCACGAGCAGCACACCTGCTTGATGCCCTCGCAGATACCCCAGAGATGAGGAGCCACCCCCCCCATACCCCTTAAAAAAAAAATCACTGGTCAAAGCTTTTGGGGACAAAGGCCTAGAATTTGGGGAAGCAGGAACAAAAAGCCACCCTCACAGGTTTGTGATTGTCTCTTAAAAAGATTTATTCTTTCTCCTTGCCCAAATGTACAAAGGCAAGAAGAGTACAGTTTGTGTATATATATATATGTATATATATATATATAAAAACCCAAGGAACTCGGTAATAATGTACACTTTACAGAAGGGCAGAATCAGGAAGACTGAAATGAAATCCAACAC
>VWZK01014223.1:0-25091 GCA_013396935.1 Baryphthengus martii | reverse complement strand
GCCCTGGCCCCCCACCTGCCAGCCCGCGGGGCCTGCTGGGCTGGAGGGGATCCCCACCGGTGGGGTAGGGGGAGCGTGTGCTGGGATTCCAGCCCCACAGGCAACAACTGACCAGGAAAACCCCAGGAACAAAAAAAGTCAAACCTCAAACCTATTCTGCATAAACCATTGTTTCATTTAACACCTAAAGGGAGATTCAACTGAGACCCAGCTGGGAAGGTGGGGAGCAGCTGCCCCNGTACAGAGCCCGGTGGGCAGAGCATCCCCGGTACAGCGGCTCCGGGTGCAACACGGACACACACAGACACAACCGAGACCGCTGGGCCCCCCCGCCCCGCTCCCAGTACTCCCCGGCCGGGCAGTGGGGAGAGAGCTGGGGCAGCCTGGCTGCTGCAGGGCCCTCGTAGAGCATTGGCCTCGGGGGAACAGCTGCTCTGGGGGGAGAAGAGGACCAGAAAGCCCCTGTCCTGAGGGACTGGGGATCAGCTGGGAGCGAGGGACAACTTCTTCCAGGGCCTGCTGCCCCCAGCCCCGGCAGGAGGCCGGACTGGGACCAAGCTGGGCCCGTGTGCCCCTGGCAGAGCCTAAGTGTGCTTGTTCCTTGTTGGGCTCTACCCACGGCCTGAGGAAGCCCCTTAGAAGCAGAAGGTGGATGCAAAGGGGACCCACAACCCTCCAACCCCCCCCCACCTCAAGTGGGATGCGCTGCCCTGGAGCATGGGGAGCACTTGCCAGAGTTTGCGGGCAGAGGAAAGGCCAGGGGGTTTGCAGTCACAGCTCAGAAAACAGCCTGAAAGCCACAGGCATGAGCTTCATGCCGGTCTGGGCCATGCAAGGCACTGGGGAGGAACCGTGGCAGCCAGCTGGGTGATGGAGGCGGCCCCCAGCTCTGTTCCTGGCCGCCCCCAGCCCCGCTGAGCCCTTAGCCACCTGGGGAAAGGAGGCAGTTCGCTTTGTCGGGGCCAAGAGCAGCCCCAGCTCCCCTAACCCACCACTCCGGCCATCGGCCGCGGGGACTGGGAGAGGGTGCGCCACAGCGCCGCGCCCCACAGCCACCCCCAGACGGGCTGACACCAACTCCTCAGGCTTGCAGCAGCCCCCTCGCCCTGCCCCCCAATCCCCGCCTTGAGACCGCGGCTCCATGGCGGGCTCAGCCCTGTGTTTCAAGGCCCAGCAAGGGGCCCCTGCCAGCCCCCAGTTCCACAGCGCTCGGCCCCCTCCCCGTTGTGTAGCAGCAGCGGCTCGTGGAGATGTGGCAGGGTCTCAAATCCATGGAGAAACCTCAGTGCTTCCATTGCTTCCATTTCCTCTTCATTTGCACCAGGTGGGCAAGTCGCCTTTATCCCAAGCGCTGGTGCCCAGTAGAATAAATATTTCTGCAGGTACCAACTTACCCAGTGACCAAAGGGGAAGAGTGTGGAGGGGGGAGTCAGTGTGTGTCCGACGGGGGCGGGAGGTGGGGGAGAAGACAAAGCCTGCCTCGGATCGTGGCAGGAACGTCAAGCAGAACAATTAACACCATTCAACTGATGTCTAAAGGAGTCTCCAGCGCTTCCCCATGTGAGCCAGTCACATGTCTCGTACAGCCCAGGCATCCTGGCGCATCACGTCCTGCCACAACCGAAGCTAAAGTCAGCTCCCGCTGGCAGCCCCAGGACGAGGGGCAAAGCCCAAACCCTCACGGGCACCCATCGTGGCCACCTCCGCTCCCTGGTTGCCCGCAGGGTGTGGCGGGAGATCCTTACCGTTCTCACCTCCGAGGAGGCGGGTATAGGGAGGGAGTGGAGCCTTGCTGGCTGGCAACGATGGCTGTGGAGGAGAGACCTGCAGAGGAGAAGCGGCATCAGGAGCTGGCGGCTCGGAACGGGGACCTGCGTGCGCCCAGGGGGAGCCAAAAGGTCCGCAATTCGATCGAAGCCCGGCTTCGATGCGAGGGCTGACGCCGCCCAAAGGGGGGCTACAGCTCCTCAACGGCCCCCCTGGGCCGGGGAAGCTGGGTGCTGGGTGCGGGCTGAGGTTTGGCTCTTACCAGTTGCATAGGGCAGGTTGTACTGTGCCGGCAGCAGCGAGTACCCGAGGTGGTGGTGGTGGTGGTGCGTCGAGAGCAGGCGCTGGGAGGGCGAGGTGCGGGGCCGATCGGCGCTCCTCTCACCCCCGCCGGCTCCCCCGACGCTGCTACAGCTCCCGCTGCCTCCCACTACCCCGCATCCGCTGCGGTCCCTCTCCTGAGATGTCTTCTCACTTATCTGGAGAGGAGAAAGCAGAGGCGCAATGAGGGACATGACCAGCTACCACCAGCTATGCTTGAGGCTACCCCACCAGGAGCCCCTCATCCCTCTTCTCCCTCACTCCGAGAAAGACATGGAGGGGCTGGAGCATGTTCAGAGAAGGGCAACGAAGCCGGGGAAGGGTCTAGAGCACAAGTGTGGTGAGGAGCAGCTGAGGGACCTGGGGTTGTTGAGCCTGGAGAAAAGGAGGCTCAGGGGAGACCTTTTTCTCCACAAACCCCTGAAAGGCAGCTGGAGCCAGGCGGGCTCAGTCGCTTCTCCCAAGGAACAAGAACCAAGTCAAGAGGAAATTTCCTTGAGTGGCACCAGGGGAGGTTAATGTTGGATATGAGGAACAATTTCTTCCCCTCAAGGGCTGTCCAGGCCTGGCCCAGGCTGCCCAGGGCACTGGTGGAATCCCCATCCCTGGAGGGGTTTCAAAGCCAGGGAGATGTGGCACTGAGGGACACGGTTTAGTGGTGCCCTGGCAGCGCTGGGTTAATGATTGGACCAAAAAGACTCTATATCCCCTGACCTTTGCCCAAAGGCTCCCCACGACACTGCCGAGAGATGGCCAATGACCAGACCAAAAACAGTGGGGAGGATGCAGGTGCTGTCTGAGAGCAGCTCTTTCCTCCTTGCGTCCAAGGTCCATCTCCCAGCTAAGCCCGGAGCTGGAGCTTGTGATCCTGCAGCTTCCACCAGCTTCAGGGCTGAGGATAAGGGTTACCCAGTTGCTGCAAGGACTGGAGGAGCCCCGGGGCTTTGCTAGGCCAGACTTGTCCACAGGTTAGGTTTGTCCATCCCACAGGGGCTGTGCTGTGAGATCACTCTACGCCCCCCAGGTCTCCTATAGCAGCAAGCACAAGCGAAAACCCCGGGCAGGCAGAGCCGCTCCAGGCTGGTTATAGGATCCAGGGACCATCCTGAAGGTCACGCACAGAGCTGGGCAAAGCCAGTGCCCTCCTGCCCCTCACCGTTGGCGATTTGCTCTTGTAGTGGCTGGCATGTTGCTGCAGGATGTCCAGGGCCTTGGACTCTGAGCTAGATTTACAGGTCACGCTGGGGCTGGCTCGAGACTTGTCACTGTCATCACTCCCAGATGCTTTGCTCCCATATGGAGAGAAGGAGTAGCTGGATGGGAGGTATGATGCTGGGGGGAGAAGAAGCAGCAGTCAGAGCACAAGGAGCCTTCCCGTGGCATAGGATGTCCCACAGCCATCCCTGGCTCCAGGAGTAGGGTCAGCCCGGGTAGGAACGTCCCCAGGAAGACCTCCAAGACCCGCCCAGGCTCCCTACCTGGGTAGTTCTGCATCATGACGGTGGGCATGGCCCGGTAGCTGGGGTGGTTTGGGTCATACGACTGGCTGTAAGAGTAGCCATGCATGTAGGGGATGTAGGACTGATGCTGTGTGAGGGGCGAGGAGACGGGGACGTGGACGCTGGGTCTGGGGTCCTTCCCCACCATGCGAGCCTCCTCAGTGGGGGTCAGTTTGCACTCGGAGCTGGAGCTCTCCTTCCCGTCCTCCTTGGATGCGACTTCTTTGCTCCGATTCCTTTCCTCCTTCAACTTTCGGTCCCTCTCCTCTTTCCACCGCTCATCCTCTGTCTTGATGTCCGAGTACTTCGCCGGGTACATGTAGGTCCACATCCGGGGCTCCGCTTCCTGCAAGAACCAGCCAACTATTAGAGCAGCTGCCTTCTCCCCACCCCTGCCTGTCCCAAAACCAGGCTGGATTTGACGGGACCAGCAAACCCCACTCCCCCAGGCTCTCCTCGGCCCACCTGTGGCCTCACAACTCCATCATTTTGCTGACCTCCCCCCCATGAAGTCCCACCACGATCAGAGGACAAGGTATGTTCTCTGAGGTGATGGCCCCTGCAGCAAGGCCACAGTGGGTGGCCAAGTGGGTGGGCATTACCTGTCTGTACCAGAGCACAGGGTCCATCTCCGCTTGCCGGCCGCACTCAGAGCCAGCCTTGGTCTCGGCGGTCTCCTTTCCGAGGTGGCTGGCCTCGCTCAGCTTCACCTTGAGCCCCTCGGCCACCTGGCTGCCAGACAGCTTGGAGGAGTCCTCCAGCTTGGGGATGATGACAGATTTGGTCATGTCAGGACCCCCTTGTTCCTTAGCCTTGCTCAGACCCGACTTGACGAGGTCCGTGAGGCTTGGGGCTTTGGTCAGCGTCGGCAGCATGGGCGGCTTTTGCTTCCACTCCTCTTTGAGCACCGCTTCCCTCTCCTTCAAGCCCATCTCTGCCTTCTTCTCCAATCCTCGCTGCTGCTGTTGCTGCTCCAGGCTCTGCCGCTGCTTCTGCTGCTCCTCGTACTGCTGGCGGTAGGTAGGGTTGGTACTCAGCAGGTGAGCGTGGTAGCCCTGCTCGCTGTAACCGTAGGGGGGCACGTAGGCATACTGGTTGTAGTAGAGGGACTGCATATACATGTTGGGACGCTGCTGGATGACAGAGGGCTGCTGGCTGGAGCCACTGAGCTCTGCCTTCTTCTCTTCACAGCCTTCGCTCTTCACCTTCACTTCGGGGTTCTCCTGCTCGTCATCCTTCTTCAGCTTCAGGGCCTGCGTCTCGGCCGCGGGCTGACCGCCAGGGTTCAGGGGCCCAGGGCTGGCCTGAGGATAGCCAGGGGAATAGTAGGTTTCAAAGCCTTGGTAGTAGGGAGACTCTTTGCTCTGTGGCTGCTGTGGGAAAAGAGTTTTTTTGGCTCCTTCCTTGACCAGCTGCTCCGGATCCTTCGCCTTCACGCTCTCCAGCTTGCTCTCCCCATCCTCTCCGGCGTCGGAGATGTCCGAGTAGGCCGGGCTGTTGGTCTTCACCGAGCTGGCCTCTGCCCCGTTCTGGGTGACGACGTGCAGCGGGGTCATGGTTTGGGCCGGGTTGGTGTTCTCCAGCCTGCTGGCACCACCGATGGAGGGGCTTGGGGCGTTGTCGGTGAAGCTGTAGATTTTATCCGCCTCAGCCTTGATGCTGGCAAGCCGGCTCTGGTGCGGGTCGGAGGAGCCGTTCAGCAGCCCCTCACCTTTCATCCCCAGCTCGCTGGACTCCCCCCGGAACGGGCTCTTGCCTTCCTCCGCTCTGCAGGCTTTGCCAGGAGTCAAAGGGTTTTCTGCCTCCTTGGGCTCCTTCTTTTTCTTGTCCTTCTTCTTCTTCTCCTTGGAAGGGGTGAGGGCAGGGTTGACTGTGAAGGGCTCTCCCATTACTGTTGGCTTGGGCTGAATGGGTTTGAGCTGAGGACTGTTGGGCATGGTTTGGACCACGGTGGTGGCAAGGCCCGTGGAAGAACCGGGGCTGGCTGTGGTGAGCGTGGCTGTCTGGAAGGCGTAAATTGGCTGCGGGGGGATGGCTGGAGCAATGGGTCTGGCAGACTTCAAGGTTTTGGAAGGGACCTTCTCTGGCTTAGCACCCGATGTCTTCTTTGACTTGTCCTTATCAACACATCGCTTCTCTAGTGAGTCAAAGCCGTCGTTACTCGTCTCATCGGCCACCGAGGGACCATCCTCGGAGCCGTCGTTAGACAGGGCACCCGGGTCGGTGTCCCCTTCCCCACCCATCTTCTTCTTGCAGGGGATCTTGGTGCTGAACTTGCTGGACGGGGAGGGACTGTGGGGCTCCATCAAACGCACCTTGGGGGTGGCCGAGCGAGCTGGTGAGAGCGAGCCCTTCTGAGAGCCAGCGGCCCCATTGCAGCTGCCGATGTCGGCGTGCAGGGCGGGCTCCTCGCCATACTCGCTGTCCACGTCTGCCTCCAGCTTGCTGTCGTCATCCGTGTGCGCGTGGGCCTGGTGGTACTTCAGCCCGTTGATGTGCTTGTACTTCTTGTTACAGTTTGGGTGGGGACAGTCAATGAGAATGGGAGAAGGGCAGTTGCGGTCGAGGACAGCCGGCTCCACCTTGACAGCGGCGGGCGGCATGGCCGCCGAGCCCATCGAGTTCGTGCGGATACGTTTGCTGCCCTTGGAGTCCTCTGAGCTAGAGTTCAGCTCCATGTCCGAGAGGGGTTTGTTCTTCCGCTTGGTGACAGAAGAGGGACTGGCCTTCACGTCCTCCGCCGTGCTGCCAGGTGGCGTGCGGTGGTCTGAAGAGTTCTGGCTTCCCCGGCGCCCTTTGCTGTTGGCTCCCGCCCGGGTCTTGCTGCTGTTGCTGGTCCCTTTGGTGTCCGAGGCGGCGGCCGTCTCGTTGACAGGCGTGTTGCTGTTGGGGCGCATGCGTTTGCCCCTGCCCCGGCCATTGCGCATCTCCAGGTCGCTGGTGGGAGAGTCGCAGAACCTGACGGGAGGATGACAAGAAGGTAGTAATGGTGAGATTGGGCTGTGCCAGGCTACTGTGTCCCCACTGCGTGGTGGAGACACCCCCCTTCCTCTCCTCACTATTGATCCTGCAGGCTCAGAAACCCCATCACTAGAACTGGAGAGGTCCGCTGGGAAACGCTCAGCCATCTCCAGGCTCCAGGATAAGGAGCCTGCGACTGTGGGGGGCAAGATGAGATGCCAAGATGCTGACACCCACGAGGAGCCCCGTGGGCACTGGGCAGAGCATCCTGGGTACCCATGGGGCTGTAGGTGGCTGGGATTGCCCCTGCTGATGGAGCCCACCATCGGCTTACCGGGGAGGTGCCCAGTCATGCTGCGTGCAGTCGAGCAGTGTCCCCACGTATGTCTTGTTCCTCCAGGTGACGTTGACCACCAGCATACCTGTAAGGTGAGGGGAGAGGATCAGACAGAGCCAGATGTGACCCCAGGGTGTCTTGTCCTTCCCCGGGTGTCAGGGCAGAGAAGGATCTACCCCTTGCGATAGGCAGGAGGAAGATCTCAGGGCTAGGGCTGGAGGAAGATGGGAAGGGGTCTTGGGCTCTTGGGAGAGGTGAGACTCCAAGCTCTGGGCTGGAGGAGCATCAAGAGGGAGCTGGAGACCCCTGGCTCATCCCCTCTCTCAGCATGGCTCTGGCCAGCATCCACTCAGCCTCTCTTCCTTAAACCGCTTGGGGCTTTTCCCTTTTTTCATGGAGATACTAAAACCAGCAAAGGAGTGAAGATCCACATTGGCTCCATGTGAGCTGTCTCAGGGAGGGTAGGGAAGGTGGTCTCTGGGGAGTGAGGGCTGGAAACCCACCGGGGGAGATGCAGACAGCCCCCAGCAAGGCCACGGACCCAGCGCAGGGCTATGACTTCCCTGTGCACGCCTGTGAACCCCACGGCCCTCTGGAAAAGGCTGTTATTGCCACTAGATGGCAAGCTGAGCCCAGCAACCCCACGCTGGTGACCAGCCCTGACAGGAAAATTCAACCCTGGCGGTAAAACCTTGGTCCAGTCCCCTCCCTACTCCGTTTTGCTCCTGCACCGACCCCCAGACATCCATCTCTGCCCGGAGAACCACCCAGGGGGTCACATCTCCCCCGACTGCGGAGCAAAGGCATTGGGAAAAAGGGTGGTTTCTCATGCCCATTCAAAAAGAGAAGCACAGGTCTCAAACCCGTGTGGAAGACTTGGACTCTCCACCTCCCTTCTTGGAAGTGGAAGGGTCTTTGGCATCACTCAGCTACGTGAGTATTTCCTCCCTGCCACGGACTGCTCCCATTACTGCAGAACTAATCGGGCGGGGAGTGGAGTCCATGGAGCTCAGCACGTTTCTCTGAGCCAGGTGAAACTCAGGAGGTCAGAAACTCATTTGCAAGGGTTGATGAGCTTGGTGAGATCTACAGCCCTGGGAGATGGATGGAGCAGAGGGATGTCTGGAGCAGCTGTGCTTGAAGTGTGGTGATAAATCTTAGCCCATATGCCCTGTTGTGCTGTGCCAGCAGCCAGCTGCAAGCTGCAGCAGGGAGAAATATGGGGCCAAGGTCCCACACATGGGGCTCCTTCAGAAGAGGAACCAAATACAGGTCTTCTGGAACGCAGGTCTCCTTCTGGAAAACATTGAGTGCTCTGGTGGGAATATACAGTGCTGGCACATGGCCAAGACCTACAGCTGGCTCGTCCCACTTAGCAGGAGAGGCTGAGTCCTGTCTTCAGAGGAAGGTGACGGGGACCTGCCTGAACCTGGAAATGGCCTGGATGTGACGCTGCAGACGTCACAGGGTAGAAACAAGTGGCAAAACCAACTGCTGGGAGCTCGCAGCCCTCCCTGCGTATGGACAGATTGATGGGGAAGCAAAGATGCTGCTCCCGGGCATCCCAAAGAGGGTGGTCTTCTACCTCCATCCCTCCTAACACAGCTTTTTTGGCTCCAGAAACTTGTCCCCCCTTTCCTTAAGACCCAGGGAAGCTGCTGGTCATGTCCTGTTCCCCAGCCCAAACCCACTAGCCCCAGGACACCTCCACAGAGCTGCTGCAGGATGCTCCCAGGAGCTGCAGAAGGATCATCAGCCTCAATCTAGACCCTCTGCCCTCCCTGCCACGCAGCCAGCATCGGTTCAACCCCTCTTTGGAGCCAGATAAGACCACTCGGTGTGCTGGAAGGTAACTGGATGAGAAGCCACGGGAATCTCCTGTGCACCCCAGGGCCAGCAGGCAGCGTTAGAAAGGATGTGCCAGCGTTTTTTTTTCCCTGTCATCACGATGACAAGACAGAGATGATGGACCAAGGGGCAAAGCCAGCATGCAGCCAGCCCTTCCTTCCCTGCTGGAGCATCAATCCTCCCAACACACACCTATATTTAACCTGCTGCAACCAATCACGCCAAATCCCCTCCTAATCCTCCAACAATAACCCAGGACAATTTAAACCCCGGGGATAGATCCTAAGCAGCTTTTTCTCAACTGCCAGGTCCCCCTCCCGCAGCTGATGAACAGGCACTGGCAGGGGAAGAGTGGGCATCAAGGCGGAGATGCCCTTGTGCCCCCGAGGCTGGAGATGCTCTTGCAGAGGAGGAATCCCACAAGTAACTCCATCCCACCTGGTTTCATGGAAAGGGGACACCTTTGAAGCTCTTAAGAAGAGGATACCACCCAAATCTTAGTGCAATCCGCTCAGTTACTCGGTCACCAAGTGTTCATGTCACCACAGTCAGGAAAAATTAACAGTGGCTTGATGGTGCCAGGCTGGCATCCAGGACGGCAACATCGGAGATAATCCAGTAAAAATGGATCAAGATGATGATGAAGAGGGAGACGGGGGATACAAAAAAGTACCACCTGGTCCTTGTATGGTTCCCACATGGCTGCTCTGCAGCAACAGAGTTGAGGCTTGGTGGGTGCACCCAGCTCATGGGGACGTGTGATAGACAAGGACAACATTGAGTCAAGTCGTTCGCCCCAACGCGGCCCTAAAGTAGACTGGACTGAGCCTCTCCGATGGATAGTCCCTTGGTGGGGAGCAGCTGATCCTGCTCCGGGGCACCACCAAACCTCCAGAATCTGAAGGTGTTCAAGGTCCTTCTTCCATCAATTTCTCCAGCAGTGGCATCATCTTTGGGAAGTCCTGGCTTAACAATATCTCTTCTTGATGGCCATGCAACATGAGAGCAGAGTGACACCACAGGGCAGGGAAAGGCCAACACAAGGGCCACCTTGCCCAGCAAGGAGAGAGATCACTCAGCATGGGCTCTCCATGGGCTGCAGGTGAGTATCTGCTCCACTGTGGACCTCCATGGGCTGCTAGGGGACAACACTCTGCTTTCCAAGGGACCAGAGGGCAATGAGAGGGGCCTTGGATGGCAAAAAGCAGTAGGAGAACTTTAGCTTGGGTCACACCAGACGAGGAGCCAGTAACTGTGTGGGTCCCAGTGGCCAAAGCGACCATTTGTCATTGATCTCATGGTATGGGTACTCAGTTCACCAGGACCTGCTGAATACGCACAACACCTACTGCCACGGTCCTGCCCAAAGCCCACAAGTGTCCACCTTTGGCAGTAGTGATCATGTGACTATGAGCGAGGTCCTAACCTCATCCTGCGAGAGGTCAGCCAATCCCACTGGCCAGCACCCATGCGGGACTGGAAGCCACAGCTCCCTCTTCATGGCCTGAAGCCCATCCAGAAGACGCCTCCAGGATTTTGGGGACCTTGACAGGGCGGGCAGAGTGCCGCCACAGCACCAAGCCCCCAGCATCACCTGCAGGCAGCCCATACCTCCGTCCTCACGCTCCTGGAGAAGCAAGGCAGAGGAACACAAACCCATTTAACTCTCCGGAGAGTGCGGCAGAGCGGCTTGAGAGCCTCCTTGTAAACAAGTCCTTTAATCCAGCTAAAACAGGAGCTCCAGCTGGTATCACCTGGGGCAGCTACAGCCGTGCCTTGGGGAGATGGATGCACGCCAATAATCCTGCCCGGAGAAGAACATCGCTCACCTACGGATAGCGTGGCCTCCGTACAAAGGGGACAGATGCTTCGCGAGGGATATACAGTGCGTTAGGGAACAACGTGTCACAAAGCTCTGCTGCTCTACACCGATGTGTCAACAACTACGGCACTCAGGGAGGTTTGCAGCTTCCCAAAACACCGGCAACCCTCGTGGCACTGAGTGATGCTCCCATCAGGATGGCTGAAGCGGAGATGACAGTGTCACAGCTGTCTCATCACGGCTTTAGGAGGCTTTGGGGGAGCCCGTTGAGCATATGTCTCGAGTCGGCAACCTTGGAGGGGATTTACAACTATTCGTGACTTTGGGAAATTGCATTAAAGCGAATGAGAAATCCATATGCCCACTCCTCACCCCTGCTGGTTCTGGGTTCAAGTACACACAGCTAGGACAGCTGGAGTGTGTACACAGGGGATGGTGTAGTCCCCTTGGAAGCCCCGAAGCCCACCTGTAAGCGGTGCAATCTTGGCACGTCCCCCTTTTAAAACATCCCCAGAGATTCGCTTCTGGGGATGGAACCTCCAGAAGAACCAGAGGCGCAATCGAAGGCCACAGGGAACAGCGAGGTAGCACTGCCAACGTGCAAAGCCATCACATGTGGCTTCCTCAGGGTCACGGTTAAACCTTCCAGTCTATGCCCTCACCCTCCAACCCTTTACCATCTTCCCCCAGTCTACTGCATCTCTTTCCTGCTCCAATTAAGGACACGTCAACACCGGGGTCTGCAGACCCCAAGGATGTTCACATTCCATCAACACTCCCAGGAGATGTTTTCAAAAGGACCATCCAAACACTCAGAATGCACAAAGCTCTGCCACCACCATCCCACCACGGAGCAGGAGGCAGGGACGTGGAGAGAGTTCACTGCCATCTCCTTGGCACTGCTGCACCACAACCCTTGTTTCCTGGAGGTTTGGCACGTCAGACACCAGCTCCCTTTTGCTGCGAATGGCACCGGGACCCAGTCCGCTTGCCCCGAGCAGGGGTGAAGAATTGACTTCCTCCAAGCCAAGTGACAGCAGATCCACTGAAGGCATGGAGCAGACCCAGCAGTTAATGACGCAGCAAACAGAGTGACGCTCTCTGGTGTAACTAGAGCAGTTACTGGTTCCTGCAAATCGAAATCACACTGAACAGGACCAGGGGAACTGCCAAGGCAGCTCTTCCCTACCCAAAGGCATCACAACAAAACGCATCCCTGCACCAGACGGGCTCTGCAAAGACCATCCCGGTGGCACCAGCACAGCTGCAGAACCAAGATCAGACCGCGGCCCAACACGAACATGGAGAATCACAGAATCACAGAAAAGCTGCACAGCAGACAGACCAAAAGCCCGGAGCCAGATGTTTGGTGGTGGGAGCCCCACCACAACGCCTTTGGTGAGAATGATGGTCTTGGAGTGCGTTTTCTAGTCGGGGGAAGAGTATGAAACCAGTGTTCAAGGCAGGAGGGATATCATGATCCTCCTCAGAGCTGGATCGGTTCCAGTTCGTCCTTCTGAGGTCGCTTCAGCATTGCCAGGCTTTGGCTTTAGGAGCCTTTCTCCCTGATTTCACAGCCCCATGGCCAACCCAAAAGCCATTTTCTAAAAGAAGGGAGCTCCGGTCAAAGAACCACGTTGCTTTCCTCTACCCAGTCCCTTCTGGAGGCAGTGGAGGCAAGCAGATGTTCCCAAGAAGCCATGGACTTCTTCAGGGTGAACGAGCTGTGAGGCTTGGGGGCACATGCTACGCTGGTTTTCAAGGAGGCATTGTGCTGCCGAGAAGAGACACCCATCTCCTGAGAGGCTCAGTGGAAACCCTCTTGACACTGGTAAGCGGCAAGGGGCTCACCAACAGCCAGAAGCGTCCATAGCATTCTGCTCAGAGACCTGGAATGGGAGGAATCATCATTACGCACATCTCTGTGGCCAATAGCTCCAGCAGATTCAGAGAAGTCGCCCCTCGGGAGGAAGCAGCTGGTGCAGTTGAGCCAGCAAGCTCCTCTCCATCACTGGAGTGGATGCTTCATGAAAGCCAAGAGTTCCTCCTGCTGCCCTCAGCATTCCGAATGGTCCAGCAATGCTGCAGGACCACAAGGAGCAGGGGGAGAGATGGATCCCTTTGGGTGAAGGAGTTGAGATCCCTTTGGAGATCTTGGGGATAATCTCCAGGCACAGAGATGTGCTCACACATGCTGAAAGGACCTTGTTTGGCTTTGTAGACATGTCCTCAGTGTAGCTTTCTACTCTGTATCCTTTGGGCAAGGGGAGATGCTGACTGCATTCCTGCACGTTTCACAAGAATCATGAAATTGCTTTGGTTGGAAAAAGCCTTTCAGATCAACTGTTAACCCAGCACTGCCAGGGCACCACTAAACCGTGTCGCTCAGCACCACATCTCCACGGCTTTGAAATTCTTCCAGGGACAGGGACTCCACCAGTGCCCTGGGCAGCCTGGGTCAGGTCTTGACAACTCTTGCAGGGAACAAATTGTTGCTCAGGTCCAACCTAAACCTCCCCTTGCACAACTTGAGGCTGTTTCCTCTTGTCCTTGTGCTCGTTCCTTGGGAGAAGAGACCAAGACCACCTGGCTCCGGCATCTTTCAGGGAATTGTTGAGAGTGAGAATGCCTCCCTTGAGTCTCCTTTTCTCCTGGCTAAAGTACCTCAGGTCCTGAGCCACCTGTGTCTCCTCAGCTCCACCAGCAAGTGTAGCTCAATGAAGAGGATTTTCAGGCCCCATTTTACAACGCGTGGTGTCCTTCTGAACACCTCCTCAATCTGGAGGAGTTTTTCCATACAGAACAGATGGTGAAGCAGAGAGGGCAGACGACTGTGGAGGCCCCCATCCCAGTCTCCTCCAGCACGGTCCATGCACTCCTCTCTTCCCAAATAGCTCAGGTCACAACGTATTTCCCAAGGGAAGAATTTTGGTGTTCACCAGCTCCACATCAAGGGCCACCGCAGCACTCGGTCCTGCACCAACCATAGTTTCAAAACCAGTTTCCCAGTAGGAAGAGAGGAAAGGCAAACTGGTCCCATCCTTGTCTTCCCAAAGAAGGGAACCTCCCTGGCAGCAGTTCATGCGAACGCAGGTTTCACTTCAACTTCCACTAGAGACAACAAAGACAGTGGCAGCGAGGAGCAGCCAGGGGACAAAGGGCTGACAGCTTCTCTCTCTGCACACAACAGTGATGAAAGAGCAGGAGGAGATGTGCAAGAGAAGCTCGTGGGTACCCAACTGAAATGAACCATCAACTGGCCTCTACCACCACTGCTCTTTCTCATTTCTGGGCTTCTGGGCTCTGCTTCTGCTTCCAGAGCCCAGATGAAGCCAGACACAAATACGAGGAGCTCACCCTGAGCCTCCTGAAACAGAAACCTCCAGCATCCCAACGAGGCTGGAGGGAAGAGCCAGGTTCCAGCGCTTGCCGTGGTCCGCTGAGCCACCTATTCATCACCCCAACACTTGGCAGATCTCCAACAGTAACGAAAACCCATCAAAGGACTCGAGAAAGCAAACCAAGCTGTGCACAGATGAGATGAGCTCCAGTGGGTGAAAAAACCCTGCTTTGATTGGCTTGGCAAGAAGAGACGAGAGCCCGATCTCCCACCGAGCCCATTTTGAAAGCTCTGCTGGATTTTTTTAATCCAGCGGGAGATTTCTGCCGTCTCCCAGGGTTTGAGCATTTTTGTGACAGCCCTGTGGGTTGTCAAGCAGAGATGAAGTCAACTCTGCCGCGTTCCCACTCAGGCTGGCACGGCCCTTCCTCTGGCACCTCCACAAGTTTGCTCATGTAGGGAGGCAGAGAAATGGCAGCTTCGATTTTTCACTCGCTGTCCGGGCAAAGGGATAATGCACCACGTGTAGGTGACGCAAGCTGTGGCCCATTCGCTGGACAGATCAAGGGCTGATCTCACATAGCTCCTCTGTCCTGACCACCCAGATGGTGGGGGGGGAAAAGCCCAGGACATGCCAACAAGTAATGCAGCAGGGACATGAGAAGCGAGGGGTTGCCACGACTCCAAACCGAGACAGTAGGAGAGCAAAAAGCTTGCCGGTGACTCTTACCATCCTCCGTCTCTTGCCAGACGATGCCCTCCAGGTTCACGCTGGTCCCAGGCTCGCAGGGGCCCAGGCACTCAGGCTCAGTGGCCAGGGCCACGTCGCAGGTGTTCACTCCCACTGAGCGGGTGCGTACCATGATCTGCTCGCAAGGCGACGAGATGTCGTTGTTGACAACGGGGACAAGGAGGTGCAAGGGCAACATCGCAGGCGTAGAGACTGGAGATTCCATCTGTGGGAGAAAGGAGAAACACGCCGGTCAGCATTGGGAATACGGGAAGGAGAACAAGTATCAACAGGAATCTACATTCCTCGAGAACCTCAAGCCCAAGGTTGCCACCTTCTCAATGCCTGTGCCAGCAGGCACTTGGAGTTCCATGCCCTGTCAGACGACAAGGATCTCACAGGTCTCTCCCAGCCTGGTGTGCCCATACCCAAGTAATCCTGAGGAGCCGGCGCTTTGTAGTTGCAGAGATTGAACCCAGAAGGCCCTCCACAGGAGGTATCTGCTCTCCTGCTCCGAAGAGTTTGTGCCAAGTTCCTTTCTTGATGGCTGTTGTGGGTGTAATCACCCCCAGTGAGGCTGCCTTCTGGCTATTGCTCAGACGTTAATGGACTCATGACTTTGGACTTGATGGTGCATTAGAAGAAAAAAAAAATTAAAGGCTTCTGCTCAACTGGCAGGACAGGACAAACGAGTAGTGTCTCCCTCCAGTGTCTATGAAACCCAACATCCTCCTCCTCCCAAATCCACCCTGTGACCACCATTCAGATCACATCCCTCTTCCCTGTGTGAACAGTCGTTTCTGAGCCTGATCCGGCCGACGGCCGAGCCAACTTCACCAGCCATCACGCTCCCCTCGCGCACGGGAACCCCACTCGCAGCCAGAGCAGGGCTTGGAGAGCCAACAAGACACCACGCCAAGTGAAACCACAGCCAAGCCGCTCTGCCGCTGACAAGACAAGGCCTTGACCGTTCTAATGCACCAGCAGCATTAGAAGAAGGGTGGCCGGTCAGCTGATTTTGCTGCTGGCCAGAGGAAGGTAGGGTGGAGACTTTCCTCTCCTTCAGGGTTCATCAGCCAAGGCAGCCACAGTCATTCATCCCCTTGCCTTGGCTCATGAGGATGTGCGGCAGTTTTGGGGCTGGCAGCTCATCCTCTGCTTACACAACCTGTCTTTATAGTTTATGATCTTGATAAGATACTGAGTGACATCAAAAGAGAAGGAGGCTGAGGAAACATCACATCATCAGTGAGCGCTGACGTGGGGTTTTTTTCACCCCGCTAGAGCATCCATCACTACACCGAGAGATGTCCTCGTAAGCCTCTGCTGAGGAGGGATGACTGCAACCCTGGAGAGGCCAAGTTTGCTTGTCACCAAGAGCAAACAACGCCCACGACCACGTCCAGCCTTGCTGCTGGCTCTCCTTGGCCGATGGTGCTGACAACCACCCAATGGTCAGAATTCCAACCTGAACTGCCACCCTGGCCCTGACCAGCCGCCAAAATTATCTGCTCCCTCTCTTGCTTGCACACCTCCATCCTCTCAGCAGAAACTTGCACATTCAGCCTTGCTTACCCATAGAGCCTACAAATGCAGTGAGTGGCTGGAAGGCCCCATCTCCCCGTCAACTCGTGACCTCACAAAGCCTCTTTTTATCCTCAGCAACACAAAGACCATCTGCAAATGGAGAAGGTGCAGGAGGCAAATATCTAGGCAGAGGAGCAGAGAGGACATGGCACCTTACCAAAGGCTTCTGGCAGCTCCCATGGAGTGGCTGCAGGCAGGGGACACAAACATGACCTGTACAGAGATCTTTAGAGATCTTCAAACTCTGCCAGGGCTAAGTGGATTTGTTCTTCCAGCAGGAGAACAGAAAATACCTTCTGCCCGCATGGCTAGAGTCCTCTCCTTGGACACCTCATCAGAACACGTCCGCTCCACTGAGCATTAAAGATGGCCTAGAGACAGCAGTGGCTGGAGCACAAGGTCTCCTCTGCTGGGAGCACAGTTTGTGCTCCACAGCTCTTCTCCCCGCACACCAGCCAGGACCAGCTCCCCTGAGGAGCCCACCCCCAGCTCTCCATGGCCACCTGCCTCCAAAGCTGCCCCGTGGCCATCCCATGGAAATTGAGAAGGGCAGTTTGGGCATTAATAGACACACCGCCCCCCTCCCCGAGCCTGTCAGAGAGCAGGCAAATCGACCCCCTCAAACCCATCAACCTCATCCTGCGCATCTCAGCAGATCCAGAGCAAGAAAGGCGCTCAAAGGAAGGGGCTCAAAAAACCCAAGCCGTTGCCCAGTGCCACATTTTGTGAATCCGAAGAGAGTCTCCAGCACCGAAATAGCTGCCGAGGGACCCCCATCACCCCAGGGCACGCCAAGGAGCTGCGGGGTTTGAAATCGTTCAGCTTCTTTCCATTTTGTGACGGAAACCACAGCGCAGCCCAGGAACATTTAATTACAGTTCCAGCTCCGCTAATTATCGCCCGGTCACATCCGTACTCCGCATTATGCCACGGTGCATAATAAGCAGCTCACGGAGATCTCTCTAATAAGCCAGGCGGCTTGGTGGGATTTCATATTTCACCCTGTGCTGGAACAAACGGAGCCTGGTTTAGCGGCCACGGGGAGACAAGGTGGCTTCTCCCGCTCCCTTGCCTCAAGCTCAAGAGAAAAAATAAAAAGGCCCCGAGTGGCTCTCCAAGGGTGAGGGCAGGAATGGAGGAGTCTCACTAGACTGGTGGCCAAAACGGGCCGAAAGCCATGCCAGAGGAAGAGCCAGATGGATCAGTCCCTGAATTCATCCCCTCTTGCATGTGTCTCATCTCCTGTTGTCAGTGGTTTATATCCTCCAGCTTTACAAAGTAAGGTGAGGAGATTCACCCACTGGTGGCCACCGGATGGTGGGCCAGAAGCTGAAGGAGATGCTAGCAGCAGGACCACCAGGCAGCACTCATGCCCTCAAGCAACAGCTTTCGCATCCCTCCGGCCACTGAGGCCGAGCTGGCAGAGCTCCGTGGCTCCCCAAAGCGAGACCTGCACCCTCCTGGCTTTCGGCACCAGCACACACCACCCCCCCGAGCAAATAATTTCATGCTTCTGGGCCTTAAATCCCTTTTGCAGAAGGAAAATTGACTCCTCTCTCCTTAGAGAGCAGGCTCTAAGATGAAACGCTGGCAAGTTCAAGCACAGCCACTACGCGCTCACTGCTGGAGGGAGTTTTCTCCATCTCTGGCCACCCTTCCGCAAGAGTTACGTGGGGTGAAGCTTCTCCGTAACAGCACTGGCCATCCACATCCGCCTGACGCCGCCTTCCCTAATGAAAGCCCTTTGTGTTTCTGGTGGAGGCTTTCCCATCACGAGGAATGTGCTTTCACCACTGCTGAGGACAGAAGTGGAACGGAGCCAAGCCTGGGCGTCAGCGGTGGCCAGTACAAGAGCCGCTCGATGGGGAAAAAAGAAGCAAATCCACCGAGAATCCAGAGCGATGCTGACAATGGTGCCGCACGATGTCCATCCCAGGGAAAGGGCTCTGAGCAGGTAATTAAATCCTACCCCTCATTACAGCCTTCACGTGAAGGTGGGACGGGCGGGCAGGAGGGACACAGAAAGCAGCTCCTGCCATCTCAGACCTGCACCAGCGCAGCTTGGTCAACATCAGCCACCGTGAAGGGGACCGACGGCAGTGATTAGCTAATGGGAGGAAGAGGAGAGGGCACAACCACCATACTCGTTTGGATGTCGAACCCCAAACCACCCAGACCACCCACTCGTATTTATGAGCGCATTGCTTCGCTCTTAAGAATCAAAGCCAATCAGGCAAGAAAAGTGCATTTTTGAACAATAAAAGTCAACAGGGATACAAAAAACACCAGCAGAGATACTTGGACACGATACCCCTACACGGAGAGGGAGTGTGAGAACAACCACGTGGTGTAGGGCACCCGCAGAGCTGCGGCCCATTTGCCAGCAGGGATCTTGTACCAGTCAGCATGGGACCACCAAGGTGTGGGAGGCAGAGCTAGGCTTCCAGTACATCCCCACGTTAATCAGCTCTGGGGCGTGGTGGCCCAATATTCTCACCTAAGAGGGTCCTTCAACTCCTGCAAATGCGGCTAGACAACAAAAGCCAAGGTGGAGCCCCGTTACCGGTCACAAACTCAGCTGCTGTGGTCCAAAACATGGACCAAATCTGCTCCGTCACAAAAGCGTTGCTCAAGGCTGCAGCCAACACTCCCCACGTCACTGCCGTAGGTCAGCCCAATGTTTGGGAGCTCTGATGTTGTCGCTCTTGTCCTACTTGATCATCACATCCTTTGCTTTTTCAGAGTAGGACCTGGGAACATGAGCTTTCAACTCCTGAACCCACCAGTTAATAAGCAGCTTTGGTGGGCATCTCCAAACTCAAAATCACGTCACCTAAAGTGCCTCTCTCCCACCACCAGTGTCCTCGGCAAGGATTTCAAAGAGGAACCAATACGTTCTCCAATCCGACCCTCAAAGTTGGCTATGCAGAGCCTCAAGATAAATCCCTTTGTTGGCATCAGTGTCCACCACACCTATTACTCAATCTTGACTCTACTTGCAAGCGTTGCTCAATAAGATCCAACAGATTTGCCCAGAGCTCCTCATCACATGCCCAAGTGACAACATCCCGACACCCTGGAGGCATACACCACCAGGCAGCATTGAGGAAGCTCCAGAAGATCCCCTCCCCAACGAGTGAGAATGAACCGTCAATGTTTGACAGCTGGATTTGTTTGGACCCCAGCAAGAAAGGAGACAACAAGAGCTTCCAACAAAACCACACATGCAATGGTGCCACAAGCAGCAGGTCCAAAGATGGATCAGGAGCATGGGATGAGGCATCAATTGCAATGCTGTTGCCTCTTGCTAGCTGGAAGCTGAGGTAGCCAACCAAGATCACAGTCACAGAATGGTAGGAATTGGAAGGGATCTCTGGAGATCACCTAGTCCAATCCCCCTGCCAAGATAGATTCACCCACAGAAAGTTGCACGGGATTACATCCAGGTGGGTTTTGAATGTCTCCAGAGACTTCACCACCTCTTTGGGCAGCCTGTTCCATTGTTCCATCACCTTCAAAGTAAAGAAGTTCCTCCTCGTGTTTAGACAGAACTTCTATGTTCACGTTTGTGTCTGTTACCTCTTGTCCTGTCACTGAGAACCACTGAAAAAAAGACTTGTCCCATCCTCCTGACACTCATCCTTTAAGGATTTACAAGCATTGACAACATTCCCCCTCAGTATTCTCCAGACTAAAAAGACTCAACTCCCTCAGCCTTTCCTCAAGAGTGATGTTCTAGTCCCCTAATCATCTTTGTAACCCTTTGCTGTACCCTCTCCAGCAGCTCCCAGTTCTTCTTGAACTGGGGAGCCCAGAATTGGACACATTAATCCAGACGTGGCCTCACCAGGGCAGAGGAAAGGGGAAGAAAAACTTCCCTTGACCTGTTGGTTACAATCTTCTTGATGCACCCCAGGACTCCACTGGCTTTCTTGGACACAACGGCACAGCACTGCCTCATGGTCAGCCTGTCGTCCACCAGGACTGCTGGGTCTTTTTCCACAGCCCTGCTTTCTAGCAGGTCAGTCTCTCACCTGTACTGGTGCTGGAGGTTATTCCTCCCTAAATGTAGGACCTGACACTCGCCTCTGTCAAATTTCATAAAGTTTCTCTCAGCTCAATACTCCAGCCTCTTCAAGTCTCACTGGATGGCAGCACAGCCCTCTGGTGTGTCAGCCACTCCTCCCAGGTTTGTGTCATCAGCAAACTTGCTGAGGGGACACTCTGTCCCTTCATCCAGGTCATCGATGAAGACATTGAACAGGACTAGATCCAGTCCTGACTGCCGGGGAACACCACTTGTTCTGGGCCTCAAGCTAGACTCTGTGCCACTGATCACAACCCTCTGAGCTCCATCTTCCAGCCAGTTTTCAATCCGCCCCACTAACCACTCGTCTAACCCACGCTTCCTGAGCTTGTCTATGAGGATGTTATGGGAGATGGTGTCAAAAACCTTGTTGAAGTCAAGGAAGACAACTTCCACTGCCCTTCCCTCATCTATCCATCCAGTTATGCCCTCATAAGTTGTGCCAGGGGAGGTTAAGGTTGGACATGAGGAACAATTTGTTCCCCACAAGGGCTGTCAAGGTCTTGCCCGGGCTGCCCGGGGCACTGGTGGAGTCCCCATCCCTGGAGGGGTTTCAAAGCCGTGAAGATGTGGTGCTGAGGGACATGATTTAGTGGTGCCCTGGCAGTGCTGGGTTAACAGTTGGACAGAAGGGCAGGAGGAGATGGTGGCTGCACACCAGCTGGGGTTGTCCGGCACATTTCAAACTTTTCATCTTTATCTGGGCATTTTAAGGAGGATCTGTCTGGGGAAGTCCACCCTGGTCACATGTGAGCAGGCCACAAGAGGCAAGTCTGGCTGAGGACTTCTGCACAAAGCTCACGGTTCCACCACCAGCACTGCTGAAAACAGAGCCAGGTGACAGTTGGTGTATCAGGGTGCAACAGCCAGAGGTACAACTTCCCACTGCACCAATGATGAGGGCTTGATCCAAAGCCCTGCGTCATCCAGGCAGTCAGATGCGTAGCAGCCTTGGCCACACCAGTGGAGACAGAAAAATATCAGCCAGTACAACCTCTGAGGAGGTGCTTCCTCTCTGTGACAGAGAGGGGAATAAAATCCCTGCTTAAACACAACTAGCTTTTTGCTTGGTGCTTTCAGCATGTCAAGATCAAGAGGCGGATGCCGCAGAGGCCCAGTCTTACACGTGACCGCATCTTCAAGAAAGTCAGGAATAGCGTGCAAGACAGACGTGCTGGCACCGAGTCACCTGCGCCAACTACTCAGGACACGGTGCCATCTACTCTAGGAAGGGGCGGGGGGAGGGGAGGAAAGTGCCTCCAGCAGGAGAGAGGTAGCAAAGAGCAGCAATGAAAGGGGACAGTTGACACGAGTGAGAGACGTGGGAAAGAAGAAAACCAAGCTGGGATCTCCCCGGGTCGGTCAACTGAGGACATGTTGTTGGGGTCTCAGTTCATCTACCGTTCGCAACCAACATCCCATCTCCTTTATTGAATAAAATGCAAAGCAGCTTTGGTTGGTGGTGAAAGGGGGCAAGGTCTCATGTGGAAAAGCGCTAGAGATGAGTTTCAGTCAAGAGAGGGCAGAGATGGTTGGAAGCAATCACGAGGCCCGACCGCAGATGGCTACAAGCATCCTTCGCACTGACCAACCCAGCCTTTGGCCCCTTCTTCAGCACCGCTGCTGCTGTGCAGAGGCTGCTCCCGGTCACTGGACTCATCANTCATGTGGGAAGACCAGAAGCAAAAGGACCCTCTGGCGACAATGACAGCGAGACAGACACATTTTCTGCTTTGGACTGTGTGAAATTCATGGCCAAATCCGTGCAGCACTCAAATGGCCACCATTATGACCAGCACGTTAGAGGAGGTGAAGGAGCAACATAAAAGGTTCCACAAGTACCTTGGTGCATCCGTCTCCAGGAAGGAGGATATAGATCCAGGAGGCCTTCCACAAACCACTGGACGCAGTGCAATGGAGCTCCAGCCCAAGTTAAAAGCCCACTGATAATCACGTAAAATCCAGCCAAAGGATACAGAGGGAGCCAAAGGCCAAGCAAGAGACAACCCTAAAACCCAAACCCATAAAGAGGGGGAGGCAAGTCACATGAAAAAGCAGCATCTTCATGGAAAGTTGCTGGCATCTGACAAGACAACCTATGGGTTCTGTCTTGTGTTACAGAGCACCCCGGCTGGGACTCTGAGCACCAGGGCCACAGGTTCATCCAGGAATGACCCACTACTCAAGCAGCTCTAGGGACAAACAGCAAATAGAATCATAAAACGATTTTGGTTGGAAGAGACCTTTAAGATCATTAAGTCCCATCATTAACCCAACGCTGTCAAGTCACCACGACTGACAGTGCCTGGCATCTCCACTTTGGCAGATCAACAGGTCCGCCCTGCCAGCTAGCATGGGGAATTCTCTACTTCCCAGGAGGCTCTAAACCAAGCAGTTAACCTCTGGTTTTAAGGAGAAGGATATTAAACTTGACCTGAAGTTCCTACCGCAAGCACTGCCATGACCATGCCAGGTACATACGTGCAGCATGAGCTCTAGACAGTAGGTTCCCACCACACTTAGAGGTCCCCATGCAAGCACTCTGCACCAGGTGCTTCTCAGAGGATATCTGATTCCTCCATCACCTTCAAAGAGGTCAGAAAACGAGAGTACTCCCAGGTTTGCTGGCCCCTATAAAAGAGACTGAAAACAGGCCCTCTGGAGAATCCTGGGTTCACTCCAAGAAGGACATGAGGGGCCGAAGCATGTCCAGAGAAGGGCAACGAAGCTGAGGAAGGGTCCAGAGCACAAGTGTGGTGAGGAGCAGCTGAGGGACCTGGGGTTGTTCAGCCTGGAGAAAAGGAGGCTCAAAGGGAGACCTTCTCACTCTCCGCAAGTCTCCGAAAGAGAGTTGGAGCCAGGCGGGCTTGGTCTCTTCTCCCAAGGAACAAATGACAAGACAAGAGGAAATGATCTCGAGTTGCTCCAGGGGAGCTTAAGGTTGGACACGAGGAACAATTTCTTCCTCACAAAGGTTGCCAAGGCCTGGCCCAGGCTGCCCAGGGCACTGGTGGAGTCCCCATCCCTGCAGGGGTTTCAAAGCCGTGGAGATGTGGTGCTGAGGGACATGGTTTAGTGGTGCCCTGGCAGTGCTGGGTTAACGGTTGGACTTGATGATCTTTAAAGGTCTTTTCCAACCAAAATGATTCTGTGATAGGATAAGAACCCCAAAGTCACCCATAAACCTTGACCAGGATTAGCAATCAAGGACACAAGCCAAGGCAGACACTTGGTAGACCAGGGCTGAGCGTGAGAAGCTGGTCCAACAGCTCAGCCTCAGCTGCTTCAATCTTTTCTTCTTTTTTTTTTTTAACCTGACTTTTCTCCTCCTCAGTCCTGCAAGTGTAAACCTCCAACACACAGAGGCACCAGGGCACAGCCACACAAGTACACACACCTACACGCAAACTCGGAGCACTAAATATTAAATCATTTCATTAATTAATGACGCCCATCCAGGCAACATCTCTTGCACAAAGTTCTTCTCAGTACATAAAAGTCAACCAGAGGGGGACAGTTGAAGATTTACTAATGTTTTCAGTATAAAATTGGACTCTGGAATGCAGGAGATGAAACCAAGACTTGCAGCAAACATGAACCAGGCTCAAAGATGCCTCATCTAGGACGGGTGGATCTGTTACAGCTGGTAAAGCACAAGAGATGACACGAAAAAAAGGGCCTTGTATATTCAGAGATGACCCCAGAAAGAAGAGATGGGGTGTGAGGGAAGATGGGCTTGACTTTCAAATGTTTTCATCAACCAAGCTGTAAATGTGGCCCAAGGAAGCCGGTACCTTCCACAACAGCCAGAACACCACCACTGGGTTCATCTCTTATCATCAAAGGGCTGGCAAATGGGGCCAAAAGTGTCAGTCACCCTTGGAGTGACCCTACTGGAAAAGAGGGAAGGACACAGAGTTACAAATACACATAAATCAGTCAAGTGTTACCCCAAGCTGGCGATGCCACTCAGCCCTGGACATCTCATGATCGAAAAGGACATTGACAAATTAGAGAAAGTTCAAAGAGGAATAAAAATAATGAGGTTGAAGGGATTGATTTGGAAGAGGAGACTACAAGAGTTAAATATTGGTTCAGCGACAGCTAGGTGGGGACACGATCGGAATCGATAAACAGGGGATGAAGACATCAAAAGGAGAGGAATCGTGCAGGGTGATGCCTAACGTGACGGCAAAGGAAGAAAATTTAAGAGGTTGGCCACATCTTCTTGGTGGTGAAATCATTACTATAAGCACAGCAGTATTTTCCAAGAAGGAAAATACTTCACCCTTCCACTGCTCTCCTCCTTCCCCCTTTCCCACATCACTCCATTGGTACCACAAGGCACCCACGTCACCCCCTCAGCACCCAAGTACTGCTGATACCCCAGATCCCCCCAGTGCCAGGCTCCAAATCGTCAACAGTCACATTCACGGTGCTCCCAAGACAGGTCCCCATCCTTTCACAGAAAACCAACATCCAGCAGTTTCGGACCTGCCAAAGTTCAGACGAGGCACCACCATGTCTCAGGCTGGTCAAATTTTGGCCCAGTTCTCCCTTGAGGTCATTCCACACTGTAAGCATGGTAACATTCATTACTGTGATGAGAAAGGTCAAAGGAGGTTCTCCTGCCCCTCTACTCTGCTTCAGTGACTCCACCTCTGGAGCACTGTCCAGTTCTGGGCTCCCCAGTTCAAGAGAGACAAGAAACTATGGGTGAGAGTCCAGTGGAGGCTACAGAGATGCTTTTCAGCTGAGGAAATGCTGAGAGCCCTGGAGCTGTTTGGCTGGA
>VWZK01014222.1:74572-193740 GCA_013396935.1 Baryphthengus martii | reverse complement strand
ATTTTATTTTTTTTTTTCCTTGGGGATAAGCATCCAAACCAAATGGTATCTGACAAAAGATACGACAAACATTATTGGAGTTAAATGATTCATCCTATTCACCCTGATGCCATGAAGCAAAAGAACATACTTTTCCCATTAATATAGCAGGTAGACCTTGAAAGTAGATGAAAGACAAAGTTAAGATACAGAGCAGGAGTCTCTTGTAAGGAGTGTTTTCTCAGTGACTTTTTTGATTGTTTGGAGCCAGCTCAAATGCTCAGTTCATCCAGGGGGTTTTCTTACCAGTACTTGGCTGCTGATTCAGTGGTTTCAAAGCAGTCTTTTTGCAGGGTAGGTATTAGGATGTTGCATTGCAATCTTTATCTGCCTGTTTCTGCTCTGCTTTCTATTTTTCTTTTACTCCGGTTGTAGGTCAGAATTGTATAAATGTTCCTTTCCCTAAATGTGAAATCTTGGTCTATGACATGACGTGTATGTGGCACCTTTATTCACCCCATAGGTGAAAGATTTTTTGTCTTGTGTTTCTTCATTTCTGGCAAAAGTTGACAACTGCATTAAACATTCGTCTCCTCTGTTTCAGCGCTTGTAGCAGGGTCATGTCTTTTACCCATTTCCCTTTTTACTTCTACTAGAAATTTTTGCTATTGTTTTCTTATATTTATCCCCAGGGTTACCTCTATATGTGGACTCAGTATTTAGCCTTTCTTTTTTCTTTTTTTCCTGCCGGTACAAATTGGATTTCTTCATGTTTGTTTTTGGCAATTGGAGAGTGTTGCTAATGCTTGTTTATTCTGATAGTTGGCGCTGCTTTTGTATCAATGACACTGTTTGTCATACTGACACTTCTCTAAGTACAGCACTGAATTTCCTGAATTTCATGCTGGGCACAACATAAAAAAACCCTCCTTCCTTATAAAGCAAAACAGATTCTTTTTTTTTGACAACACACATCAGAAAGATACTAAAACAACAGTGAACTCCCAAACCAACTTCCTCAAACAGTCCTCCAAACATATTTGGGGATAAAATAATAATAAAACAAAACAATTGATCTTAATTGATATAAGCACTTCTAGTCTGCAAATTTCAACTCTAATCACACTTCTTCCTTTGCTCAAGCCAAAAGTTAAAATGAGGAGATGCATTTATGAACCCACTTGTTCTCTGCAAACATTTTTCCATCACAGAACCTGGATCAATCCACTTTCTCAAGCATTGTGCTACTTGCCTCATACCTTCACATGGATATGTCAATCTAGGCTGCTCTGGCTCCCCTAGATAGTCCTGTTGTCCGTTGTGCTGTTGAATGGGATCTCTGGGTAGTTCCCCTTCACTGCCTTTGAGGCACTTGCTGTGGCAGTCACAATCAACACTTCCAGTTGTCTTAGAGTTATTTACCTGCCTACTACTTCCCCCTAATCAAGCAAGCAAAAAGCTGGCTTCTGGCTGCCCAACTTGATCCAATAAGAGAATGAATCATAGGATTGAATTCTTGATAAGGGATCGTCTATACCCATGGCTGCTCATGTCTAGAAAACCAAAACTGTTGTGTTGTCCAAACCAAAAAACTAGAGCCGTTAGCAACTGTTTTGATTCCCTGAACAGCTACTTTGGTGCCACATTTTTCTACAATTTGCTTTGAGGCCTTAAAGGAGAGATTGTAACTACTGATTGGCTGAAAATAATAAACAGGAAGGAAAAGGACTTGGAATTAACTCCTACCCACAACAGCAAAAAGCAAAACAAAATAATCCTCTCAAAATGTACAAATTCTGCTTCTGTGTCTCTGCCTATCACTGATTGCCTGTTTTCACTTATTACCCTGTAAGCCCAGAGAGGCAGATACCTTGTCTTCCTCTCTGTTCAAACATTATTAGCTATTATTAGATATGATAATAAATTTTCAGAGAGCTTTAAGAAGGCTAAGAGGAAAATTTTCTTCCTCCGAGTCTAAAATCTGTCAACTTTATCTTTTTTTTTTTTTTGTGAACAGGTCCCCTCTCCAGCCAGTAACCTGGAAATTGTCAGGTACCAGCTCAGAGAGTCACTGACTGGTCACTTTAGACATGGAAATGCTGCTATCTGTGCACAAAGGCCAACAACTTCACTGTCCCCTACACTAACATCTTACATTACAGCTCATGTAAATGTGGTAGGGTCACCAGACTGCAGGTAGGTCAGCTCCATTGTGGGGACTTAGACTCTCTTCGTTGGTGTGCAGTAAACCCAGCAACTGCAATGAGACTATTATTGATGTGTAGGTAAACTCTATGTGGACAGCAGACTCATTCACATATGTCAAAGTAGCTCCAAGATTTTAACTTGAGATGTTAATGGACATAAAAATAAACACCAGCAGAATTTGGAGGAGCAAGAAGTTAAACTAACTCTGGGACCGTGTGACCCCTACAGATTCAGTGCAAGTCTGCTGATTTCATTACTAGTTCATCTACAAGAGAAATAATTTCAGACTCCGGCAGTGTAGTTTAGAGGGGAATAGCTCTTCTAGTAACCCTGTGAACTGATGCACCTACTTCAGAAGAAGGGCATATTTTGCAATTAATCAGAGATAAAGTAAACAAACTCCAAATAAATTATGATTGCTCTAAAATAAGAGAATTCATATAGGGAGTTAGTCAGGTCTGGCCATTCCAGAGTGGCTCCCTGTACAGAGAAACTCTAAAATCACACATGAGTTTTGATTCTAGATTGGATAAGATCTTTAGCAAACTATTCAACTTCTCAGTCACACTTCTGTTCGTTTGTCTGTTTGTTTTTTAGAAGCCCCAAAACTTATTCCAACAGATCATGCAGTAGGTGGCTTTGAGGCTTAGAAAGCTAGCATTTTTAAATAGTTATTTATGATGTAACACAATAGTTGAAGCATTTAGGCCTTGAAAATCAACCTCTTCAGAGCCCTTGAGAGAAGAATTAGGTACAGGCAAAAATGCAGACGAGATAGAAGAAACACATACATATCCAAGAGCAACATTTGGCCCCCTTAAGCAAAATGAAAAAACTTTCACGCTTGCATGCACACTCACAAACCTACCCTGCTGTGAAACTGGATATCGTTTTCTGATTAAAAGCTTACTCAGTCTGAATGTACCACAGAGTGACTGCCATAGTAATAAAGCTCCGATGTGGCATAGATTAAACCTTTAGGACTTTGTGGCAGCACATTTCTAGATAATTGTATAATCAAAAGAGTGAAAATAAGAGTAGCACTTATCTCTTACAGAGCAGCTTTTATCTTTGGATTTTCAGTTGTGCCAGCATGTAAGGTTTAAATCTTAAGTCAGAACGATTTAATCTAGTGGAGAAATACAGTTGTTTCATGGAAATGCACTTTCTGCAGTGCTCTATTTCTTTTATGGAATTGAAATTATGGATGTATTTACTCTGTGCTTACTACAACAAATGGAGGCAATTCTCAGTGGAGCAAACGTGAGTGCAGAGAGAATGTAAAGATTATTGGAAAAGTCATGTTTACAGACATGTGGGCTATTGTCCAGCACATGGCATTATGACAGGCAAATCGTGGCCTCTGATGAAGGGGCAAAGGGACAGCAGAGAGGTGAGGAGCCTCTGATCTCCCCCCAAGCCTGGATACTTGCATCCTGCAGTTGGTGATTCCTGAGATGCAATGCTCTGATGTGCCTAGTGGTTGCAGGAGGAGAAGAGGGGGATAGCTCTTCTCTCTTGTCTCTCTTGTCCTCAGCTGGGCTATGAGCCATATACTGAAACCTTAAGGGATGCTGAAACATCACTCCCCAATTTCCTGCGTAACTCCTCCTCCATTAGCACCTCCCCATTTGCTCCGCCAGAGCAATCTTCTGAAGATGGAGGAGGTCTCAGTACAGTCACTGGTATGTTTCAGGAAGCTGGAAAGGGCATCAAGAGACAGTTTCTTGTTGGGTACATTTGCTTCTCTGGTAGGTCCTTCTGATTCTCCTGTGAAATCAGGAATTTTGTTTGTGTATTTTTCTGCTGGAGGAAATCTGACCTTATTGATTGAAAGTAAAATTTAGTAGTTTTAATACTTGCAAATCCAAATTTTATAAACAAAGCTTGCAAGTTACTAAAGTACTACACATTAAATAAAAAGTTCCAGTTAAAAATTACGTATTGTGGCTAGTTTTGTCTTTGTTCTAAAAGAATAAAGCAATCAAAATCATGTAGTTTTTAATGAATGATAAAGGACAACATTTTCCATTTGATCTGGCTAATTTTTTCAAACAGTCTATTAACATATCTTTTTTTTTTTTTTTTTTTTGTCTTATTTCAAGCAACTTTAGATAACAGGTAGCTGGGAACATATTTTGTCCAGTTCTATTAGTTAAGATAGGATATTGAAGTGCCTTCCAAGCCCTATTTGTTTAGGTATGGACTCTTCCCAACTCCAAATCCATCTCAGGATTAAAACCAAGAGGATATTCACCTCATCTCCCCATTCTCTAATTTGTCCCGGAAGAAAAGTGAGGCCCCTGAGGTGGATGTCTATTTGCTGCTCTGACCTGATTCTGACCTCAGTTCAGAAAGGCCCTTGGTATGTTCCAGGCTTCTGCTTTGAAACCTTATGGAGACCACTGGGAACTATGGGAGCTGCAACTTGGACTGGCTGACATTAACTGCACATGCAAAATAGTGACAAAAAATTATGATAAAATATGATGAATGTGATAATATGATGCAATTATGATAAAGTAATATTAAAAACCAGTTATAAATGCTATCCTTCAAGACTGAAACAAACAATTCAGTCACAATTTATCAGCTATTCCTAGGAGACATCTTAAACTGGATGTTTTGACAAAATATCAGTAATATGGTTGTTCTCAGGGAGTAGCAGAGACCCTGACAGATTCTTTTTGGCCATCTGGTTTGTCTATTGGAAAAAAAAAAAAATAGAGATAATTTTATCTCTATTACTTTGACATACTACTAATTTGTTTTTGATATAATTAATATTGGCTCAGCACCAATGAAGCTTTATTAAATCTAGGGAAAAAAATTCTTCTGGCTTAAGACACTGAAAACCAGTTAAGAATCAGGACTCAGAGCTATTATACTGGGATTTTCTGTCATTGTTTACAAACACAGAAGAGACTAAAAATATTTATACATGCAGATCCCAATGTGTAGTGAAATTCAAACCAGAAGAACTCCTGAGTGTCTTCTTCTGCCCTTTAAATAACAATTCACAGTATCTGAGCAATATGTATTTTTTATAAAAATGACAGCCCACAAAAAAGAATAGGAAGGAGCAACCTGTGGGCATCATCACCACATAATTTTAATTATAAAAAGGTACTTTGAAAAGGAGGCTAGTTGTCCAAGGCTTTCTATGTTGTGAATGGGAAAGACTGCTCCAAAGGCTTTATTTCAAATAATTTAGGTAAATTTCTGCCCAGAAGCACCTCAGTAGTGTCTTCTCTCTCCCATGTTTGACTATGGAGGAAACCCCTCTGTTTCTCTCTTTTGCCTTTATACAGAGCTGAGATAGAATAGACTTTAAAATGTTAGATATCAGGAATCTGCTGTTATAAGTACTCCCCATGACTTCTACAAGTCTCTCAAGTAATGACTTGAGAGACAGCTCTTATTTAGTGCTCTGTAGGCAGAACTCCTACTAGTCTTCCTATGGAAAGAACTTGTGGGAATAGAATACCTGTTGGGTTTGAGTAGGAGGGTTTTTTTGTTGTTTTTTTTGAGTTTGTTTCATTTTGTTTTGGTTTGGTTTGGTTGGTTGGTTGGCTTGGTTTGGTTTGGTTTTTGCAAGGTTCTGAACCCAAGGGATTTTATAGTAAAGTCAGATTCTTAGATTGTTGACTTAAACTGCCAGTTGAAATTTTGATTGTATGGGAAAATAAATCAATATTAAAACTTGAGAGAAATATGCTTTTCCCTTCATTCTGTTACTGCTATCTCATTTTCTTTTGGGAACATTAAACTCATTTAAGGAAAATTTGATATGAACAATGAATGAAAATTATAATTAGTTGCAAAATGCTAAAACAACTATCAAGAGGAGCAAGAAAATATAAGAAAGTTAATTTAAGGATGAACATCCAAAATAATTGTCCAAGTTTCCAACCTGCAAAAATGCCATCTCACTAAGCCAGCTACCAAGGAAAGGGCCTATATACATGATTAAAAGGAGAGACTGAGGCTCTCATCCTGCCAAACACCAAAGAGGGGTTACGTGTCACAGCTCATCTGGAAGAAAGAACAAAACTGGTTCAAGTCTTCAGAGACAATCAAACTATTATTTGGAGCTAAAAACTCCCAGTTGACAAGGAATCTATTTTTGATTCAGATTTGAATGTATGAATTTTGTGAATTTCAGAATGCTAATAGCTAATTACTAATACTGATTCTCTTAATTACAGAGATTGTTAAGGAGTCAAGATTATAAAAAATAAATGGAAGACTTTTCCTGGCCATCTAACACACACACACACACAATGATGTCACATTATTATGCTCTTGCAAAGACCTATACTTTTGCTACTACAGTTAGCTACTGCCTATTTCTATGGGCTATTTTACAGAAATATAAGAGCGTCTGCTGGCAGTAGTTACCTGTCTACCAATAGAACAAAGACGATAAACAGATACTGCTAGCTAGATCCTGTAAATATAAATTCTAAATAAAAAGAAATTCAAGTGGGGATGCAATTGAATTATGTATATTTTTAAATGACATGAATGAATCTATTCATCTAATTATGTTCGGGCTCACACAGAAGAAAGGATAACAGCAGGGATGATCATGAATGAAGAAAACTGATTTCACACTAAACTGGGGGAAAAGTTCTGAGAAGAAATCATAAAGATCTTGGCATATCATTATAAACGAGACTTGTCACTGAGTTTTAGCTGTGATACTAAAAAAAACAAGGATTCTTCACTGAGCAGCTCACCCGATTTTGCCATAGATAGTTTAAATTGCTATTATAAAGTGACGTCTTCTTAGTCACATGAAATCTACTTTTCTGCTGTGTTCTCAATAGAAATTATTTAATTATTTTCTAGAAAGATGACATTTTAGTTAATAATGGGAATTCTTGGGATTGGATTTTCTAGGCAAATTTCAATATTCTTTGTGATAGGGTTTATGAAAGATTTGCAGCTAGCATAATAAAATAATAAAAACAGCTAGAATGAAGTAGGACAATATAAACATGAGACCTGGATTTTTTTTCCCCATAGACACAAATCATGACTTTTCTTAAAATGGAATAAAGAGACATTTCTACACAAACCCTAGAGATAAAGCCTCCTGCCACATCACCTTTATCATATAAATCATGGGCAACTGTCAGAGCTTTTAGTGTCCTCCACAGTCAGTTTCCATCTAACTTTCCATTCTCAGCAGTGAGATGATGACTTTCATCTCCAGCCGAATGATAAGGGCCTACCCACCATTTAGTCAGGGAGCATCTTTTCCTGGCTGTAGGTGAAGTGCACAGCATATCAGGAGCCTGTGTCTGAAAATGTGCCTTTCTGCTTCAGATTTTGGTTTCATGATCCCTTTGACAGAACAAATTCAAGAGGCTTATGCTGCCTAAGGCACCACAGCTGTATTGTTCTGGTATTTCAAGTTTTTTTCCTATAGCTACCTCAGCTATGAATACAGGTATAGCAAGATAGACACACTTCAAGATAAACTATTATATATATTATATAGTAATTACTTAATGCATCAACAGTAAAAATCTTGTTGCCTTAGGAGGCCTGGGTAGCTTTTATTGATGGTACTTTTACTTAGGGATGGCTTTCATAGAATCAGGTGGACACTGTCTAAAATTCTAAACATCTGGTTTAATTATTTTTATATTTCTAGTATTTTTTTTTCTAAAAAGTTGTTATTACAAGGACATCTTTTATGCAGCCACAACATGCAGGCTTCCATGGAGCTGGAAGCTTCTGAACTTAAGGTTACTGACTTAAAGGCAATAACTCCCGTTCATGAAATGGAGATATGAATTAGCTGCAGACAGATATTGATGAGTACATATGTATATGGCTGTAGAAAACCCAGAAATTACTTTCTCAGTGCATTCTTCTTAGACAGTATAAATCTATTTTCAGCCTTTAATGTTACACTCACTTAAGTACATGCACACTGGTGACTTTTGCATTATCGTGAGATATTCCCTGGCTATCTTGGGAGCTGGAAGTACTGCTGAGTGAACTATTTCAAATTCCTCAACATTTTACTCAAGCTGTTTGAGAATGAAAACAAGTGTGCTTTCTGTATTGCAAAAATACTGTCACAATGCCCTACATTCAACTTAACTTTGGCATTTCCTGACTTTCAGAGCCAAAATCTGTTGGTATAATTCAGCTGTTTTCAGTGGGATTATGTCAGCAGAAAATATGGTCCTTAGTGCTTCATAGTGCAACTTCCACCTTGTTTTAAAATACTGTTACATTTAACTTCTTAGACATTTTAAAGGCAAGAAAGGGAGGAAAACACATCAAAACTGCATGACTGAAAAGAGTTTGTCACTACTACCCACAACTTGGATTCTCCAGTTTTCAGAGAAGTTACTACGCCAGTGTTTCACTTGCTTCAGTATACCACTTGCTTCAGGACCAGCTTTGCCACATCATGACTAATTTAATTGATTTTACCTCCCATGATACAACATACTCTCAAAATTCTTTATCCTTCAGTATACTCTCAAAACTGTCAAACTACATATTTCTTTTTTTCTTTCTCTCTCTCTTTCTTTCTCTTTCTTTCTTTCTCTTTCTTTCTTTCTCTCTTTTTCTCTTTCTTTCTTTCTTTCTTTCTTTCTTTCTTTCTTTCTTTTCTTTCTTTTCTTTCTGTTCTTTCTTTTCTTTCTTTTCTTTCTTTCACTTTCTTGGAGTTTACATTTCTATACAAATAAACTCCTCATTCTGTATGACACAGTTCCATTAGTCAAGCCAAGACGTTCAGATAGTAAGGGCTGGAGGCTGTTCCTCTGCAGTTCCCTCTTCCTTCTCCAGTCTTAAGAATTGGGGTCTGAGAAAGCCCCTGTTACCATAAATGTACTAATTATTAACTAATTCTGATTTAATTTTTTAAAAAATTTGCATTGATTTTTGTTCAGACCTCCTTCTCTGGGGTCAGAAATGAATGGTTATACACAGATTACATAGATCTTAACTGTAGGGGTTTTCTGTTTGTTTGTTTGTTTGTTTCTTTCTTTCTTTCTTTCTTTCTTTCTTTCTTTCTTTCTTTCTTTCTTTCTTTTTTTGAATGGAAACAATATTGGCATTTTTGAGGGTTCATGTCATCATAAATCAAAAAATAATCAAAGTTATGATCTTAACTTTTTGGTTATTTTTTTTTTTTTTTTCCCCTGCTAAAACCTAAGTTGGAGAAGTCCTAAAAGAAAGTCTCTGAATTCTCACTGCTTTTTTAAGGCAACATGTTTTCTAAGCTGAAGTGTTCTATTAGATCAGAAGATTTCTCCAAGCCTTTTGATTAAAATGACATTCATCTCTTAGGGCACTGTAGCATATGCTGAGGTGAAGAGCAGGTAAGCTGATTGCTGTAACTACACAGTCCACAAAATAAAAATTGGACAATTTACTGTAATTTAGAAAGATGAATGTGATGCACAAAATTATATCTTTTATTTGAAGACCAGATTGCAAGTCTCTAATCAGGATTTAAAATCTGAATGAGAAGAAATTGTATCATAATTATTTTCCTGTAAGAGAACAAAGAGTTTGTAAAAGTACCAAATGTGTCTCTGAAGATTCTGAGAAACTGAGTAGAGCTGCAGAGCAGTAAGGGAAAGCTACAGCTACCATTTATTTCAGTCTTGTTAAAATAAAAATTGTTTTACAATTCACTGAGTGCTTTTTTTCTTGTAAAAATAAAGAAGCCAAATGTTTCCATATGCCAATATTTTGAGTCCAATTTACCTTACCTGTTTCTCTGGGTTTCAGTGAATTTGCGCCCTACATGAGTGTTGTCCCTGTTCTTCTCAGTTTCTACATGCATCCTTTTATCAGCTTGAATTTCAAGTGTTTAGTTAAAACACATTTTTATTGTCGTTAAGAGTTCAGTTGGATCGTAATACTCTAACAGGAAAGACATAATGCTGAACATTGCATGCCACCTTCATTTATCTTTCTGCGTATAGTCTTTCTTGAGCTACTGTATTATCTTTATGTGTCAATGACAAACCAATGCACCTGGGCCTCAGTGCCTCTAACAATGCGTATATAAAAAGAGAGAGAAATGTGTACTACGTGGACCTTTCTGCTTTATTGACACAGGACTCTGGCAATGCTCCGAATTAATCCACAGAGAACGGAAATGAATTTTTAATTCTAGCTCTGACTCATTGTGATGTCATTGTGATGTTGGGCAATTCACTTCTCTGTTTTCCTTTTCTGATCTTTTTCTCTTTGAAACATGTTTGCCCATCTTTATTGTTTCTTTTCCTGTCATATGCAAAATGTTTGTGCATTGAACTGGTGGAAGACCAAGAGCACATAAAAATATTACTGCCAGAGTCCAGCAACAACTCATTTAGACAGGCAAGATCTTCAGGTGGTCTTCAACCATTTCACGTGTTGGGTTAGCCTGCAGCACAGTGAGGCCTGAGCTCAACTGGGACTCTTACAGCTATTCCAGTAAAATATAATAATAACAAAAAAAATACAGTAACAATTATGAAAAATCTTATTTGACAGATGTCATCAAGATCCTCTGTAGTTTTTTAAAATTTCTTTCTTTTTCCAAACTTGTGATAAATTGTAGAGCATTGGAAAGTGTCAGCTGGTGTTTGTGTTTAGAGCAGTCCTTGGTAGAAAGAGTTATTTGATGAAAGCATGTTTTTCCTGTGCTACTTGGTTAGAATCAGTCCAGAGAATGAATTCTGCTCCATGGCCTGCTCCTGTGAAACCAATACAAAATGTATGTGTATAATCCTTAAAAAGAAATCTGTGTACATGTATCATTGCCCTGCAGACATGATCCACTGAGGCAAAATAGCCCTTATTCAAACTCTTCCAGTAACAGTGGATATCTCTGTATTTGCAGGAGGAGATCCCTGAGGAATTTAATATTTGTATTGATTCTCTGAAGTTTTCCTGTTCAAAGGAGGAAACGCATATATCAGCATCCCAGAAGAAGGCAATATAGGTCTATCTCTTTCTGTGAGTAAATGGGTAGAGGCGTTGAAAAGTTAGTTTTGAGAGGAAACATTACCTTCTGACCACTTCCATAAAATTGTATTTGATCATCCTACAAACATTTGAGAGGGGAAAAAATGTCTGTAAGATTATTGTGACATTTTCCGCATCACTTTATAAATAGATAATGGCACTAATTCAAAAAACAGTGTCTCTGACTTTAGGAAAATCAGTTCTGACTGACTTAATCAGCTTAAGCTGGGGATGTGCTAAAAGCCTTGCAGAAAGGATATTGTCATTAGAAAAAAAATGATTTTGAAAAAAATCTTGCATGGGGAAAATGGGGAGATAAAAAGATGGAAAGAAAATAGAAGCATTATTTCTATTTCTTATTTCCTTCAAGACTTACTTTTTCAATGAGATAAAAATGTTTATATGGAAGTTTTTGACACACATCCTTTTCCAATAAGCTATTCTGTGAGAAACTGTAGACATACAAAGCATTGTTCATGCTTCTTTGTTGTTTCATACTTTATAAGATGTTAATTTTCAGAATGGTGTTATATGTACTGGGAGAAGGAAAAGAGCTGGAAATATACATCTGAGGTAATACCCATATTGTCAGTGGCATTATTGCAGCTCATGGAGATGGACTCAAGTTAGACATAGCTTTGAGTTTCTGAATTCCTCCGTTGGTGCAGTGACTCCGGTGCTGAACTCAGAAGGTACCTGTCCACCAGACACCTATTAAGGCTGCCCCAGTACACAAGCCGACTCCTTTAAGCTGGCACAAGTCAATCTCTACAAGTTGTGATGTGCTCCTATCTTCAGAAATTTTTCTTCCTAGTGGTTTAATGACTAATGTATTAGAATGAAAAGAAAAGGGAATGTAGAGTTAGATTCCCTTTCAATTGCCTGGCACAAACCACTGCAAAATTTTCATTTGAAAATTCATAAAAAATAAGAAAATATCCATTGGATGAAGTTATTCAACCAAACTCAGAATCATCTGTCTTTATCTCTCATCAGAAAATGACGCACTGTACTAGAGGTACACTATGACAGACCAGATCCCATAAAAATAAAATAGCAAAATCTAGGACAATCCCTAAATCACTCAAGCAATTTATGGCATTGACAATGGGCAGAACATGGCAGCATGAGTATTAGGAAGATTTGCCTCATTGCTTGACAATCTCCACATCCTTCAGAAGCAAGTAGATCTCAAGTGAAAATCAAGGTCATAACATATTAAAAACTTAATTCTTGGAATTTACAAGCTGAACCAAAGGATAATGCATGAATAATTGTTTTCAGATCCAGCTACTTATATTTTTAGTGACAGATCAACACGTATATTGAGAACAAAAGATTGAGAGAAAAATCAAAATAGTTTTTCATTCCTTTTCCGCCAAGAACATAAAGTTCAAATTTTGCTATGTGTAACAAACTTATACTGATTATAAATAGTCTATCCAGAATGTGACGCTAAGCGAATATCAAAATCATGTCACTTCCTAAAGGAGGAAACTAGAGCAAATTACAATTACTGAAAGATCAAAAGGCTTTCAGTGATGTGTAGGTCCTAGTCCATCCTTCTCCCAAGCAAACAGGCCCAAAACCAATGACAAGGGACCTTTAACACCTCTAATCTGCAAAGCACTCAGTGCCAAAAGAATCATGAATGGACAAATGAAAAAGACAAAACCAAACCAGATCAGAAATTGAGTGCATATATTACCTTGTCCACTCCCTTCCAGTTCCAGTTGTCACAATGCAGGCTATTAAGCTGTCAAATATCACCTCTTCATACCTCATTATTTCTGTGCTGGAATTGGTCATAAAACTCCCCAAAGGCTTTCTTTTTTTTTCAAAGTAAACTTCTTTTTTTTTTTTTTTTTTTTTTTTTTTTTTTTTTGTGTGTGTGTGTTTTCATATTACGAACTACTTAAGTCTAAAACACCACAGAATGTGGAGGGCACATTTGTCTTTTTGCTCAGTCTTCTAGAAATTGTCATGTACTACAAAAATTATTTCACTGGTCCAAATAGTGAAATCTCAGGAGCAAGAGTTGCCTTTTCTCCCACCAGGTGGCAGGAGATCTGTGCAAGGCACCACCTTCAGGGTAAGGAACCATTTAATCAAGGTAAACTTACTTCAGTGTGGAATACTTGACAATGAGGCTGAAATCAAAATAGAGAATCAACTGAGAATGACCATCTATAAAAATTGAATCAGAAAGAGGATTTTTTAATGATTATTTAGAGAATATGGAATTGAGACTGAGACTAAAAACATGATGAGAAAGAGTAATTTCTTGTTACCTGAACAAAGTAGAAACTAAGGTAAGAGTTTTGACTTCCCCCACCCCATCCCAGCAGATCTAAATATATTTAAGTCCACCAGGTGTTTCTCTGTGTGCACACCCATACTTGTCATCAAGAATCAACAAAGAAACAGCAACAAAGGTCAGCATCTCTAAATAAATTAGACATTAAGAGTAGCCTACCACATTGCCCTTTTCTTTAGTGACAGATGTGCCAAGTATGTGGGTTACTATGCTGACTGGTGCAGTCCAGCATTGGGATCTAAAATCATTACTGGCAGCAAGGCTTTTGATGGATGCTTAATACATGCATGAGAACCCTGCAAAGAATCATAGAATCGCCTAGATTGGAAAAGACCATTAAGAGTCCAGTCATTAACCTAACACTGACAAGTCCTTGTTTAAACCATATCCCTAAGCACTACATCTACTACTTAAATGCCTCCAGGGATGGGGACTCCACCACTGCCCTGGGCAAGCTATTCCAGTGTCTGATAAACCTTTCAGTAAAGACTTTCTTTCTTAGATTCAATTCCCTTGGCACAATTTAGAATCATAGAATCGCTGAGGCTGAAATAGACCTCTGAGATCATCAAGTCCAGCCTATGAACCCAACACCACACCACCTAGCTAGACCATGTCACTAAGTGCCACATCCAATCTTTCCTTAAACACCTCCAGGGATGGCGACTCCCTTGAGGCCATTTCCTCTTGTCCTATCTATCATTTGTTCGTTGGTTGAACAGACTAACTCCCACCTCTCTACAACCTCCTTTCAGGTAGTTGTAGAGAGCGACAAGGGCTCCCCTGAGCCTCCTTTTCTTCAGACGAAACAACCCCAACTGTCTCAGCTGCTCCTCATCAGACATATGCTCTAGGCCCTTCACCATCTTCATTGCCCTTCTTTGGACATGCTTTAGTACCTCAGTGTCCTTCTTGTAGTGAGACCCAAAACTGAACACAGTACTCGAGATGTGGCCTCACCAGTGCTGAGTACAGGGGTAAAATCGCTTCCCCTGGTCCTACTAATTGGACTAGATGATCCTTGAGGTCCTTTCCAACCTGGTATTCTATGATTCTGTGATATTGGCCACACTATTCCTGATACAGGCCAGGATGGTGTTGGCCTTCTTGATCACATGGGCACACTGCTGGCTCATGTTCAGCCTGCTATCAATCAACACTCTCAGGTCCCCCTCTGCTGAGCAGCTTTCCAGCCACTCCTCCTCAAGTCCGTAGCGGGTTATTGGCCAAAGTACAGAATCTGGCATTTGGCCTTATTGAAACTCATATGACTGGTCTTGGAAAGAAAGAAGAAAATCCAGACAATGTCTGTGAACACAATTAAGTCAGCAAAGATTTACCTTAAAAAAATGTAATTATTTCCTATGTTTCATTAGCCTTCCTTAAAATTCATTTGGTAAATTGGACCTTTTTATCTGTGTTAAAATGTATATTCTCAGTGCATGTACTGAAAATTATGCAGATCTTTGATTCTGGTATGCTGCAATAAAGATTAAAAGAACTCTTTCTGTCCTACATTGCAATATATCTAGTCCTCAAGCATGCTTTTTTTATGTAAATTTGAACAGCATCGACCAGTGAGCAATTACAATCTCCACAAACATGAGTGTACAAGCAAAGAAAAAAAAAAAGAGCTTAATTCAATTAGATTCTAAAGGAGAGATTGAAGTGACATTTCTGGTAACTTGGAGCTTATGTTTCATTATTTCTAATTTAGCTGTTATTGTAGCAGTTGTTCAAATTATGTGAAAACTAGTGACTTGCACCTGACCCACTTTTTCTATGCTGTGTAACTGTGTGAGATGATCAGTCAGGTGTGAATCTTTCTACATTACAGTTGCTCAGACTGAGATGAATCACACCCTGCAAGCACTTACCTCCCTTCACTGACTGCAGAGAGAGATGGGGGTGACCAGTGTAAATTCAGACATTTCCACTTCAGATGCTGGAGTGAATGACATCCCACATTGTGCTACGTAGAGAGCACGGGCAAAAGACATTGCTAAAATCTTCCATACTTTTACCATCAGTCGAATCTAAACCTTATTCTTTAGAAGTGAAGATTCAGAAAGAGTTTATGGTGTTTGGGGATAGTGATGTGCAAAATGGAACAATTTTAAAGCACTTTTCTGGACTGCATATGCATTGCATGGCAGTCTGTGTTTATTGGGAATCCCATTCAATGATGAAAGCAGACACTTCCGATATTGCACTTATGTACTGCTCTGAATAAAAATATATTCTTTAGGATAAATTAAAACTGTTTATAGCTCTCCTGTAGGAGGAGAAATGTAATGAGAAGTCAGTTGTTCCCATTGTACTCCTGCACTGATCACAGAGCTGGCAAGACCTGCAAAGGAAGATATTTTGCATCTTGTGATAAAGCTTGCTGAATTTGTTGAGTGTGATCATCTTTCCATAAACACAGAAGACTGTATTGAGTTTTTCTGCAGTATTCAGAAGATGAAATAATACGTTCAGACAGAAGATAGGCATGCCTAACAAGCAACTGATCTTTCAACTAGAGAGACCACTTTTTCAGGAATCACTTTCAGAATACAGCTATTTAGAGAATGGAAAAAAGGACCCCATCCAGGAGATTATTTTGAAGCTTTTTGTTTCTACTGCTAGGAGGTAGCAAAACATCTGAAAGGAAAAAAGTTGTGAGGAAAGCAGGAGACTTTATTGAAGACAATACTGATTGATACATCTCACCAGCCCTTGAGACGTCAGTCATTTTATATGTTTGGCTTTTTTTCCTGTTTGGTTGGTTCATTTGGTCTGGGTTTTTTTTTTTTTTTGTTTCTTTGTTCGGATTGTTTTGTGAGGAATGTGTATCTTGCTGTGGCTTGGGTCAGTTTGGCAAGAGAAGGGCCAGGTCTTCATCTGGTTTCAATTTTGGCTGAGGAGAGTCAACAGACCTTGAATACATGCAGCATTTACCCAGTTCATGGACTAAGATTTGGCAGCAAGGACTTAACAAGCAGAGGCATCTCCATTTTCACCAATTAATATTGCCTGGGAAAAGACTGCTTGAAAACACAGGTGCTCTCCCTTCTTTCCCTGGGAAGTTCCTTACACTAGCCAACTGGAGAGAAGAGAGGTGAGCAGATACAGCCACCACTGATATCTGCAACTATGGAGGAGGATTGCTTTCTGAGAGAGGAGAACAAGCAGAGGTGGAGGAAGAACTGATCCTTCACAGTACCAGCAAGAAAAATGGCAACACAGGATCAATTCTGGAATAAAATCACCTAGATCTTAATTTGAATGAAATGATGAAGAGCAGAACAAAGGGTAGTACTCACTCAAATAAAAACAATGTTAAAAAAATCCCTTAAAACCCAAATGGAAAAATTATTCTGTCCAGACTCAAAGACCATGATTTAAGAATCATTGGTATTTGTTTCTGCATACCACAAGACAATTATTTAATTAGAGAAACATGCTTTCATTGCATTCTGAGTCAATTAAATAGAAAAAAACATGCTTTTTATGAATTTTGAGGGTTTTGTAAAACCTCAGCTCTCTCCGGATTCTCTGATCCTTAACCTTACTAATTATGTGCTTTGTTTTCATTACAAATACCATTTAAACATCGCAAACTCCTTTTACTCCTTCATTTCCAATGTCATGTAACATATGTGTGCAAATACCCCACTGTAAGGAGTTCTTCAAAGCATCCTTTGTTCTGATTTTGGTCACATTGAGCTAGTAACTTTAACTTGCACTCATGAGATAAACGAAGCCCTGTTGGATCAGGAAGAAAACCGTAGTGGGCTAACTGTCCATGACGGGACATAGGGACACCTTCCCATTATTTTTTTTCTGCTTGATGTGGGGGTGGCCAAAGCTTCAGTCTGCTTCAGTACCTGTACTGTGTCTTTTCAGGCAGAAACACAGCCAGTCCTCCTGAGCTTTGCAGGAAAAGAAGGAGCTAACTAGATGGCCGGTTTGCAGGCACCCATGTAGCATGGATGCATGCTATGATGTGTGTGAAATCTAACATCAGGAAACACAGTATCTATTTATAGCAGTGTCTGAGAGACTATGTGTAACGAGTGTAATATACCATATATACACTACAGGCAGTTAAGGATGCACATGAATCCTGCAATGTGGTGTTTCCTAACTCCTGTGTGCTTAACCATGCAACCTTAACATTCCCTGAATGTTCTCCAATGGAATATCTGTCAGCCCACATAATCAGCTTGTGAGTTACTCCCACAGAGACAGATATTTCAGATTGTCCTCTTCCAAAAGACATTAATTAATGCATTTTCATTTTGAAATGCACTACTTTCCAGCCAACATGTCCTGCTGAAGATTAAAAAGCTTTAAATCTTCATGGAGCATGGCTCCCCAGGAAGGTTAAAAAAATACTTTCTGCATCCCTTTTCCTAGGGGCTTTTTTTGTTTTTCCCTTGCACTAAAGCTATTATGCACAGCTTGAATTCTGGGAAGACATGATACTGTGGAAATCCAAGTAATTATACTATTCTTTCTCATTTTTACCAACTATTATAATTTCTGCTCTTCCTTTCGCTTTTTTATCTACTACAAACATACCTTGCAGGTTATTACTTGCAGAGAAAATACCAGCTGAAAATTGGTGATAGATTGGTGATATATAAATGGTTGAATATTAGGGACCTCAAATTAAAAAGTATCTATTTGGGTAAGCTATTTACTGTGAATTCTTGCATACTGGGAAATTCTCAAGTATTTTAAAGGCTACAAACAAATTCTCTCTATGAAATTACACACATAGTGCACTGTTCCTTATTAATAAACAAGCAATAGAATGTACAGATGTGAAAAAATGTTGCATCCTTGGCAAAGCTAGCAAGCAATTTTGGGTGGCACCACAGACCCTGTAATAAAAGCTTACAGTTGAGTAATTACAGTTGAATGATAACTCTTAAGTTAAACAGAGGCCTGGAATAACAAAAGACAGATTCATTAGCTTTTAATACCTAGCCCACAAACGAGATCAGGAAGGCTGGTGTGTACATTCATATAGTTATATTTTATGAATGGATAATTTTTTGTGGAATTATTTATCAGTATGTAGTTATTTGAAACAGGAGAATCAGTTGCCAGTGCAGTTTAGATTTTAGCTAAGCAATAAAAATCATAAAAGAACATTGTATTGTCTTTTAATTGTTTTTTATCTAATAAAGAGAGTATATTGTTGAAACTCTGTTTTCAGAAAAATGGCACTGGCGAGGATACAGTAGATGAAATTATGAACTAGCTTGATTTTTATGCTCAATATTTATAGGTAAAAATGACTTCACCAAAGGAAGTTCAGCTGAGAAATTTGAATGGACACAAGCTTGTGGGTCAAATCGGGATCCAGGGAGTTACACAACAGATTAATTTGGCCACCTCTGCTCATAAAGCTTCAAATTCTGGCATATACAAGTAGGTAGTAAAACAAAGATTGACTATTGCATGTTGTAATGGCCTTAAGAGCAGCGCTTGAGACTTGATATAGCAGGTAACATTGCTGCCTGTATTAAATCTCCAGGCTGCTTCAACTGTGCAAAGGCATCCACCAATGCCCAGCTGGGTGAAGAAAAATGCCATGAAACAGGGACATGTGCCTCAGTCAGGGTACATCAAACAAATGCCATGTGTTGTCACAGGCGACATGAAGTCGAGCTTCTAGCATAAGGTCATCAGAACTTACCATTAGCAGCCTGGGTGTGCCCATGATATTGTCTCAAAGATGGACAATAATCATTTAAGTTATTTGGTAGCACCTATGAGACTGTTGAATGAAAAAAACGTGGCACAGACCAGGAGCAGAGAGGCAGGAACTGGGAAGTAAAGATTTCTGATATTTTTGGTCAGAAACATGCCATAATGTCTGGTATTATTATTTATTTTGAAGGATATTTTATTTCCCTTGCTTGAAGTATTGGGTGTTATTGGTGGGGAGTACAGGTTGATAGGACACCTCCCATAACTGCCAAGAGACATACCTCAGGGAAAAGATGTTTTGAGAATGTTCACAATTTCCTCTAAAGATGAATGTGTGTGATTGTTTTAAAAGGATTAAATTGATAATCTTTGATGTAATTTTACCAGGTTTTATGAATGCTTTGACCAAACAGTGCGGGTGATAAATTCATTACGGGTGATAAACTCATTACAGAAGAGGCCTAGTATGGTGAGGCTGACACAAGGCCTTCTATCACTGTCAGCAAAATTGCAAACTATAAAACTTCCACTCACATAAATGATTATCTTGGCACACTCACCTCTTCCATCTCCCCTTTTCAAGGGGTGAGCTTAGACATTCACATAGTTGCAACTACTATCTTCAGTCCCAAAACTCACAAACCCCTACCTATTCTTGTTAACCATTCCAGGTTCTCAGTTGGTTTCTGACATTTCCTTGTTATCATCTAAATTCCAGAGGCAGAGCAAGAACTTCTGTCTTCCTTCCCTGCCCTTCCTACAGATAAATCCACCAGTCCTCCTTCAATACACAGTCTCTGTGAAACCTTTCTTTCCTCTGATCTTGCTCGTGGAAGTTCTGTTTGGTTCCACCACCTTAATGCTGAAGATCTTCCCTTCCATCTCTCCAGTACCTGTGGGATGACACGAGAACGACCTGTACTGCAAGGAACGTCATGTTAAGGAGAAAAAAATTATGACATAAATCTGCATCTGAAAAATGCATTACCTAAAAGAACTCCTTTGAAAACATCTTTCTAGATGGGACACCTATTACAGACTGCACAGTTAAGAAGCCTCCTTGACTAATGAGTTAAGCATTTGTAGCTGGTGTTCTCCGCTGAAACCAAGTCTCATGTTCACTTCTGTTCTCAATGTCTTTGCTTGTCTGAGGCCTAGATGATTCCCCGGTCCCTATTTCCAGGACTTCAGACCACATATTTACTAGAATGTACAGGCAGTTGCATATTGAATAAACGCTACAGTCAACTGAGATCCAAGTGTTTTTAGCAACTGTAGAGTGCTTTGTCTCTCTAACAGATATAACAGAAAATACTTAGACAAGTAAATAAAACATTACATTTGATAGTATACATACACCATGTGGCAACTCTATCACTTGATAGCATGACAGAAGTATTTTCGAATGGGATTAAAGAGGTAATACCACAATTTTATTTCAGTGCCAAGGTGAGTTTTTGGAGGGATAGTTCAGTGACAGCTGAATGACTCAGTGACACATTGAGTCCTGCACATTGAGCTGTTTTATGCTAAAATAGTGAATTGAATCAACTCAGTAAAAGGTCTCAGAGACAGCAGAAATTGCACAAAGAAAGGATAGGAGCCAAGCTTTCCAGCATGAGAGCAGGCACAGGGTGATGGGGAAGAGGCAGCCCCTTTCCACAGCATTCTGTACTGTTGAATCAGGCACCAAGGTATGCTGTTATAAAGTGGAAATTTAGATAGAGAAATTTAAGGAGAAATCCATTCAGAGTCGACAAGGCTTCACTACAGGACAATATTTGGTCTCAGGGTGTTTTGTTTCCAAACATTTTCATCTTAATTATTACTTTTGTGGTGATATTGCATCGATATTCACAATGAGGATACTGTTATGCACTATATTGTACAAATTCAGGAAGATTATTTCTGCTGTAGACAACCTCAGCCCAAATTCCTCAGTGTGCAAATCCATGTATATGGGAAGCACAGCACCCATTTATCTTTATACACATCACTACAATCTGAGAGTTGAATTCTTACTGATAAGAAATTACAAGTTCAAAAAGGAGAAGAAAATAGCACTTGCAATGGTATGGCCAGCTGGTAACTGTCTCATAACAAGGCCTTTTTATACTCGCTTTTAAATATAATTTACTGGATTTTCACTTAGAGATGCAACAAATTAGCAGCTATTCATTTTATAATGAAGAAGGTCTCATGTAAATCAAAGCTGTGAATAGACAATCAGAATTTATTTGGACATAAAGTGTTATTTGCCAGGCTAATATTTCAATATTGAACTCCATACTGCTATCACTACCATCATAGACCATTTTATGCAGTTATTTTAAGTTCTTGTGTCATTACATTGCCTCTGTTTAATTCTACATGATACCTGTAGCTATTACTAACCTCTGCAAGAAAGACCATGAGAAAAAAGACAAAATTGTTCTTCTTTGGGTAAAATATAAGTTTCATTCATCTTCTCTCAGGTCTGAATAACCATCAAAATGGAGCCTTTTATTCTCCTGGAACAAAGTCTGTTCCGGGGATTCATCAATATGATTACATGCATGCTGTACATAACTTCAAACAACGGCAATTAAGAACACTGAATAAACCAGCACTGGTTCATTTAAACTAAATAAAAAATCTGCATAACTGCATCAATTCAAACTCCTAATTTATATGCCTTCTAACACCCAAACAATTTTGCACTTCATTTCCATCAGTTAATCTTTAGGTAGGCCACCAATAGCTCAGTGCAGGGCTATTTTCCAGTATGCCCAGAAAATGCTTCCCATTGTCAGGGTACTAGTGAGGTTAGTTGGTAAAACAAAGGGCTGAGGCTGATGGATTGCAGGTTTTTCTTGCTGCTGTGCCTCTCCTTTGCCCCTCAGCTTCTTTCTCTGTGCTGGTAATCCTATTGGTTTGAAGAAATGGTTGCCAATTAGATGGACAATTGGTATCTGAGGTTTTGCAGTGGTTTTGGATGAAATGTGTGTGACCACAGAGCAGAGCGCAGTGCACGTGGGCAGCAGACAGCATGTCTGCAGTACCTGGCCACACACATGCAACCTGCTAGGAAAACAGGTATCCAGAATCCTGTACAATGGTATAAAACCTTCAAAATCCAGAAGGGAGCTTTTAATTATAATCTCTCTCTTAGTTCATAAATATGTGTGTGGGAAAATTCAGATGCATGAGAGCTCAAGGGCTTTCATGGTATCTGTGTGCTTTCTTTTCTCTCTGAGGGTTGTCTGTGCTTAATGAAACAGTGACTTTGTCTGCAAAGTTATGTAGCTGCCTAGTTCTGAAATTCAAAATCTCAGTTTGTATTAGGTGCCTAAAAGGGACCTATACCTATGACCTATGTAGGCATCTAAAAATTAGGTATCAAGTTGTGTAGTGCTCACTTAAATCATTGTAGCAAACCTGATTATTCCGCAAGGTTAGTACACAGGTGTCCAGCTAAATCTGACAAATCTGTGAAAGTAAGCTTTTCTTTTCAGTGCCTAGCAATAAAGTCTTTTTTAACTTGTTCGTGGTGGGAGGAAGAAGTTATGTCCCTTTTCCTCCTTGGAGGTTCCGTGCAGGGGGTTCCTCCACCTGTCCTGGAAGAGCCCAGCGTACTTTAGTGCAAGAGACACAGTGATCTGTATCAGTAGTCTGGCTGGCAATACCACAGCTGGGGCAGCACAGAGCTCCAATGCGTGGTGGATTTTTCTCCTCCATGTATTTCTATCTATCTGAACAGCTCCACATTGACCTCCTCCTGTTTGTCTCCCAGCTGTAGTTGTACATTACCGTGAGTTTCTCTATACTGGTCTTTCATGGCAAAATGTTTATTATAACTGTGCTGTAGAACCTATGTGATTATTAAGTCATGCATTTGCTTAGCAAGTTATACACATTATGTGGGCATGCAACACATCCCCATGAGCAGCAGCCTTACTTCTTACTTGTTTTAATTACTAAATAAATTAACTGTGAATATAAAGCAATATCTCCAAGTAATCATTGTACCAGACCAGAGAAAATATTTAGAAAGTATGAAGGAAGTGAAAATAAGTTGAGCATGTGCTTAAGCTCTTTACCACTTTTGCTGAGACTGATTTTTCACAGCTATGCATGTATATCACTTGCATTCATCACCCTGCCCTTATCCAGGGACGCAGGGTCTTCCAGAATAAGAATGAAAGCCCTAAATCCCTGTCAGCCAGCTGAAGCTGTGCACCATATAAAAAATTTCTTATGTCCCCAAAGGTGGCCTCGAACAATTTCAATAAATCTTTAGCAATGTATCTTCCGTATCTCAAAGACACAGAGGTCAGACGGTGCTATTCTGACTGACCCTGACCTGTAGCTGTTCCCTCTGTGACTGTAGCAGGACTGCTCAGGGAGTAATATACAGCAGTTGTGATCACAAGAAGCACAGCCTTGCTATTCAACACCAGGCAGTGCTTCTGCTAGGGTCAGAAAATGGTCCCTGCCTGCCCAGCCGTGCTCAATTTGCAGTGCCCAGGAGAGAGGATGCACCTTGCCCGCAGAGTTCAGTACAGCCCTACTAGAGCACACTACCAGCACTGAATGTCTGCAGATTTAATGGAGCTGCCTCTGTTTTAGCCAGTGCTTCTTTACACTGCTTCTTCCTGTCTCCCTCCTCAGTGATCTCCTTGTTTGGTTTTAACATTTTAATTTTGCCAAAACATTAAGGCAGCGCTTCACCTGCTGACCGGGTGTAACAGCGCTGCAGTGAATGGGGAAAAATAAAAAAGGTGCTTAGCTCAGCTGAACTCCCTCTCTTGCCACTATAAAATTAATTGTTATCATTATCTAGCTGCTTTCTGGAGACCATCAACTTACCTGCTACACAAACTATAACGGCCGTAACAGCAGCTGGACCTGACGTGCAGCCTTGCCCTTGGTGTATTAAATCATTCTGATGTAATGTCTAACAAACCACATGACTCACCTATTAAACCTTTTCAGGGGCATGTGCTCTGGCAGTAGGAGAGAGCTTGTAATGAGGCCAAACTCACAGAGGATAAAAGGAACATATTATGAAAACAAGCTATTGAACGTGTGCATGCTAATTTGTGTGAATGCATTTGGACATGTAAGAGCTTTGCTGTTTCTGTGTAAAATGTTTCCAATTTCTTATTTCCCATTGCAAAGCTGATTGAGTCAGCAGCAGCTTGCCACTTGCATTCCAGGTGGCGTGATATGTCTCCTCATGCACTAACTCATATAGGTCATTAATATGCTAAATAAGTTGTAGCCAATTGGCTCCCATGGTGACAGCTCCAAAAGCTTCATGAATAATCAATGGAGCACCTGGAGGCATGAAATTTTCATACAAAGAATTTCTACACTTTTGCATTAAGCTCCGAGCAGGGGCAGATGAGTGATAGACATGACTAGCACTTTGAGGAGTTTCAAAAATAAGAAGTGTTATTTTAAAAGAAAATAGTAATTTTATTAAAATAAGAATGAACCTGAAACTCCGTCTCCTGGTGCATTTCTAAGAAAGGCACCTAAATTGATTCCCTTACCATCTTTTGGATGGAAGCTTGTTTAAGAGTTGTGAGGGCAAGTGGGAATTTTTCAACTACTCTACATAATATGCAAAAAAATTATCACAGAATAGTAAGGATTCACTGATGGAATGAAATAGTTACATCTTTAGAAAATTAATCAATGGTTACTGCTTTTACCTATTTACTCTGCAATAAGTAGAGTAAAAATCATGTGATCTGAATCATGCTGGCAAGCATCATGAGCAGGATGACAGCTCACCCTCTTTTTTAAGGCAAGCACCTTTTTGACATTGTTTTCAAGTACTAATGTATTATCTCTTAGGCCCTTTCAGACAACTTCATTCTGAAACAAGCAGGTCACAGACAGGAGATGTTTTGCTATTTGACAGAGCAGACCAGAAAATTAGTTAAGCCTCCCATAGGGACTGTGAGGATGATAGTTGTCATCCTTCCTCGTACTTTCCCCAAATAAGTTTAGGCCTCATATATTCCCAGTGCTGGTAAAGAAGAAGCTGGAGATGTGCTGGTCGGTCAGCATGTGTATAGTGTTAGTTGTAAGAAATGAGACAGTTCCAGCATTTCCTCTTCCACATTGGGCTGTTGTGTACAGGAGACTCTTGCAAAAGTCTTGTGCTGGAGGAGCTGTTGGACTCTGCCTCTCCAAAGCTTTGCCCCACTGTCTGATTCTCTGTTGTGAGCACTGACTTCTTATGTAGATGCACAGGGAGGAGCAAGGAAAAGTGCCAGTAATTCATTTCTGCCTGACGTGATTTTCACACAAATGCTGAGAAGACAGCAATGGTTCCAGCTGCTCCTTCTGGCATTACTGTGGGCAATTTTCCAATCCCTTCCTACAGACCCTGAAAATGAAATGTACTTCAGTCTTAGCTGCATTTTTGAGTGTTTCAGATGAGATCCTCAGCAAAATATTTGTGTTCTTTGCTATCTATTCTGATGTCAGCCTATGTCATCAATAAAAGAGTTGGAGAGTTCAGGCTGCAGAAACACCATGAATACTATCACAAAGACCTCATGTACCAAGGCATTTGCTGGTGAGGAAAATGTACAGATGTTGGAGCCAGTCAAAACTGGCACAGCTAGTGTTGGCTGAATAACTTAGAAATCTCCTTTTTTTTTTGCCTTGAGCACTTTTAAGAAGAAAAGAGAGTGTAAATATGTTGCCAATATGGCTCCAAATAAGCAAGGGTAGCCCTTACTTGCTAAAATCTAAACTCATAGTGAGTTTCACCAGTTGTTTTTTCTTTTTCCCTCGGTAAGGTTTAGCTGAATGTTCTACAGAGCTCTTCTGCATTTGTGTAACCACAGAGCAGCACTCTCCAGCAATTGTACTGGCTGACCCAGGAATGCAGTGATAGGCAAGGGCTGACTTAGGTCAAGCATTAAAAAGGAGAGCACAAGAGAAAGTACAAGGCTCTTTGCAAGGTATTGATAGCTTTTTAAGGTTTTCTTAAAGTCGCAGAACTACGTATTCTCATTTTTTAGTATTGTCTTGTTAACGAATAAGTGACACTGTTCTTGTTTTGTACAATGCTGTTCTCCTAAACATACTGCATTATATGTTCTGTCATACAGAAAAAATTCCTCACACAGAAGTGCATACATGCTTGCACACACACATACCAGTCCACCACACAATTTTCTTTTGAGATCAACCATCAGTTAAAGGCATTGAAGGTGTTTTGGCAAGTGTCTTGTCTTGGACATAAATATCCTGAAATCCTATGGCACTTTAATTCACAAGACAACAAAGCAGACATTTTCCTTAACAATCCCTTAAGGAAAAACTTAAAACATTCACTATTAGTAGAGTAATGGCATTGATTTCTGAAGCAAAATGTGTATCTTGTTGAAGGGAAAGAATTTTCCATCAAAAGGCCATAAAGGAAGGAATACTCTTTATAGACTATAGGAATTATAAAAAATTAAATACTTTAACTTCCTTACTCTTGGATGGTGAGGTGAGTGGTGTGCTTGACACTGAGGCACATTAGAAGGGAGCTCAGCTCCATAGGCTGATTGAGTTTGCTCAAGTCCTCAAGAGACAGGGAGTTCCAAGGCAGATCCATCCTGTCAGGGTAATAAACTCTGTTCTTGGTAAAGTGAAATAGTCTACTGAAAAGCAGTAAGTTAAATGATACCCACACTATCTTATTGCAAATTTCCTCCCCAAAGCATTGTATGGTACTGTAGATATACCCTCTGTTAAACCACACCACCACATCTCAGAAACATCATAGGTGGGATTGGAAACCTCCTGACTCTGAAGATGGTTCAAATGTTTTTTTCCTCCTGACTTCAGCCCCCAGTTTTCCAGAGATCAATGTAGAGGAATTAATCCTAAAAAAGATTTCTTCTCTTACATCTACTTTCTCCAGGTTTGTCTATGCAAGATTTTCCTTTCTTCATTTTGCTGTCAGAGTTCTGTGTCCCAGATTTATTAAGTTTTACAGTTTTGTTAGCACATCAAGATTATACTACTTGGAATCACACATTGCTTGTCTCTTTTAGAAATGAAATGCCACTGCATATAAATATCTTTCCATTTGAAAATAAAGTGCACAATTTAAAGCAGGGACAATCAATATTTGCAATGACTGATGGAGTATTAGGGAAGGGGTGAAATTCATTCATGGCTTGTTATGGCTTCTGTACATGTTAAGCCTTACAAATATGTTACATGGAATAGCATCTACAGTGTGCTCGCTTCTGTTTAAACTTAAACCTTACACTGTGTGGAAGAATCTTACATGAGATAATTACTAACAGGGATAAAAGCATGACTGACATTTTGAACATGAATCTTTCCAAATTCTGTTACAGTAATTTGTAGTATCTAAACAGCTATAAAACAGATTGGTAGCATCTCTTCTGACATTTTATGGGTGCAGGTCCTCTGTGCTATATGAATATCACAACTACTTATGTTATTTTAATACTTTCCTGGATCACAGCTGAAATCCTGCCCTTGTCAAAAAGGACAGAAATGCCATTGAATTCAGTTACACTGGAATTTGTTCTCATATATTTGTAAAGACTCCTCTGATCAAGGTTTCAGTGAAAGTCTGGATATCTGGTGATTAATGTGTCACTTTGACTACCATATGAAAAAAATATATCTGGGTTAAAGAATTTTCTTCCACTTAAGAACAACAGAGATGAGGATGTCCTGTGCTCTGCTAGACTTGAGTCTTGGGGATCACCTGGGATTATAGAAGGTGCACTTGCTGACGTGTATACAGGAGCTGAGACTTGACTGGATCTGCACTGCTACTCTGCACCAGGATGAGGCTCAGACATTCCCACCCAAGAGATAAGATGCACTCCAGCAAGTTCACCAGCCTAAATGAGTAGATGATCAAGGCAGCACAATATTGTAAAAGTAAACAACATGCATCAACAATTGTGAAGAATGAGATATTTCTCTTGACCTTGTCACTAGGTCTCTGCCTCATTTTCCCTGTTATAAATAAAAAATTGCTTTAATCCTTTTAAAGATTTGAGAATTTTGGATAAAAATCATAGAAGAGGTTAAAAACAATTAAATCTTTATAGTTTGTTTGATCTAGAGATCCTTTTTGTCCTGAGGGTAATAACGATGTGTCCACTGGGTTTCACTGTCCTCGTTGTTCCTTTTAGATTGCTATTCAGACAGAAACATGTAAGACATATTAGAAACCTGTAACTGCTTTGTTTAAATTATTTTTTAACTAAATTGAAAGAGAATCTGTCAGGAAATAAAACATGTCTGGCTGCCACAGAGGGTTTGGCTTGCAAAGTTCATCCGTTATTTCATCATGAGGCTACAAAACATTTCAGTTACCAGATGGGACTGGAAGAATTTTCTTCCCTTTACAGTGAAGACGAACTTCCAGGGGTGCAAATCAGATATTCTGGAGTCTCCCTGTGGCCAAAAGCTTCAAAGATTTCTGTCCATTTCCTGAAACAGATGGGTACTACATCCACAGATATTTTGAGTAATTTTCATATGTTTTCAGCTGACATTCACCTAAGTAAGAAAATCCATAAGCATAATTCATATTATGAAAGGTAAGACATTGCAAACCTAGTGAAATCACATAATCTTTATTCTCAAGTGGCTTCAAGCCATGATGCACATCTTAGTTCACCAAGCAGTATTGAGCTTTGATGTTTCATTTTGATTAGAACTTCTCCTGACTTGGAGCAGTTTTCTACTTTCAGCTAGTGTGATCATTGCTGCAGATTTAATATCTACCAAGCAGTGTTTTTGTGAGGTTCACTAAATAAATACTGAGCTCATTTGCACATTGCAAGGCATGTATTTATAGATATCTCACAGACCTAGTCCTATGATCAATTGTGAACTTCCATAGAGCTTAACAACTGTGAACCTCATGGCTGTGGAAGCATGTGAGGAACAGAGGTGGGATGAATATTGGCTGTTTTCAGATGGTCACTGTCTAATGTCCACACACAATGAACATATGGACACCTGAGGTGTATTTCTTGGCTTCCCTTTAAATTAATGGAAGAAAAATTAGTATTTTAAGGGACCAATTCGTTTGATCCACTGTACATACACACTTAAGGAGGAGGTCAGTCATTTTATTAAAAGTGGCCAAGAGCGAATAGCTAAGATGTACTCATTTAACCTGTAAATGTCTACACATGGAGAGATGAATCCTCACTGCAGTCCAGTATATGTTGTTAATCAAATTCAGAGAAAAATAACTGTGAGATACAAACACTTAGATGATATATGTACACTATTTACAAGGTGGTTTCAAAACATCATTTTTCTTAATTGTGTAGGTAATCACAGTAATGCTGTGTTTTATTGTGATCTTTCCAAACATCACCGTAAATTATTGTGAAGCAATATTTGAGCTCCTCATAGCTATAACAATTAAGTCAGGCAGAATTCTAAATTACAGAGGTATATTTACAAAAATTGACAAGAATATTCTAGAGCTTTGTGTACAGCTCAGGCTATTCCTGGATGTCAGCTTATCCAATGGCATAAATACTGTTTTGTAACTGTCATGTAAAAAAATCCTAGATATGCTTATCTAAGACTAAGTATTGTGTCAGATTTTTTTTTATCATCATTGACTGTTACAGTAAATAGTATTTAAAACCTACTAACTCTGGAAAGTATTTAATCTCCTAAGATTCAAATCATGTCCAGTAACAGGCATCAGAGATACTGATCCTGGTAGTAGCTTCTCTCAATCACTTACCTGACTTTTTTTTTTTTTAATACCCATATCTGAAACAGGTGGAAATGGTCTGTATCAGTGGAAGGATCCTGAGAAAGGCATTGTCCTGGTTTGAGTTAGAACAGAACAATTCTGTTCGGTGATTTTTACTTTTCAGCTAAGTTCCTTTAACTAACTTCACTTTCTGAAATTAGCAGCCTGTTTTCACAGGCAGCGCCTGCTTCCAGCAGTGATAATGCTCGATGTTTAGAGTTAGCATCAGAGACTGGTGTGCAGACCAAGGCCACTGCTAGATCCTCTGTACCACATTGTAGGGTGCAGAAAGTAAAAGCTACACCTCCAGGGATGAGCAGACAGATAGTTGCCCTTAAACTGACCAAGGGGGTATTCCATCCCAGAGAAGCCATATTTGGCTACTGGGGGCCTTTGCTCAGTTGCTCTTGGCTCAGAGGCTCTTGCTCTGGGTCCTTGCTCAGATTCTTCCTCGCTCCTTCAATAGCTGGAATCCAAGGAGGACTCTGTTTGTTCTGCCTTCGATCCTGATCTGAGTGTTCCTGAACCCAGTACCAGAATCCAGCTACTGAACACAGTTCCTGTCTGCTGCTTGGTCTTGTCTGGGACTTTCCCAGTGCCTGCTCCACAGCATCAGTGGTGACAGTGATGTACTTGCCATCAGGGGGTTTGGGTTCAATACTGGTCTTGTATATATTTGTATATATTCCATTTTATTCTTCTTCTCATTATTTTCCATTTTTCGTTAAAGCTGTTCTAGTTTCCTTTTCTAATTGATAAGTATCTCTCCCTTATTCCTTTTCTCTTCCCCTTTGGGGAGGGAGGTGGGTTAACAGAGAGCATCTGTTGGGATTTGGGGCTGCCCTGACCCTGAACTGTGACAGACATTGAACTGGTTTTATTCAATCTAGAGGTCTGCATGTAGAACTTCAGCACAACAGAGATTTCAGAAATCAAAGCAATCGCAGCCTGCCATCTAATTTGACCAATATACCATCTGCATTTGGAATGGTTTTCTGTCACTATTCATCATGCTAAGCCACTCTCCATCATTTTTGAAAGATCATGGAGAATGAAAGAGGTGCTGAGGACTGGAGGAAAGCCAATGTCACTTCAGTCTTCAAAAATGGCAAGAAAGAAGACCCAGAAGACCAGTCAGCCTCATCTTCATCCTTGGAAAGTGATGGAACACCTCGTTCTGGGTGTCATCTTTACAGAATCACAGAATGTTCACGGTTGGAAAAGATCTGTAAGATCATCGCGTCAACACCCAAAACCAAACTAAACCGAATCAACAAAAAAAATCCACAACCAAAAAATCCGACTCCAAAACACCTCACTGTCCCACTAGAGCACGTCCTGAAATGCCTCATCTACACGTTTTTTGAAAACCTCCAGAGGATGGTCACTCCACCACCTTCCTGGGCAGCCTGTTCTAGTATTCGACCACTCTTTCAGTAAACAAATTTTTCCTAATATTTAAACCTTCCCTGGGGCAACTTCAGCCCATTTTCTCTAGTCTTGTTGTTAGTTACTCCAGAGAAGAGGCTGGCACCCACTTCACTACAACCTTCCTTCAGGTAGTTCTAGAGAGTGATAAGGTCTCCCCTTAGCCTCCTCTTCAAACTAAACAATCCCAGTTCCCTCCGCTACTCCTCATGGGATTTGTTCTCTAGACCCTTTACCAGCTTTGTTGCCCTTCTCTGAACTCGTTCCAGCAACTCAATATCTTTTCTGTTGTGAGGTGTCCAGAACTGAACAAAGTATTCGAGGTGTACCCTCACCAGAGCTGAGTACAGGGGCATACTCGCTTCTGAGTACACTTCTCTTTTCAGTGGTGCCCAGTGATAGGACAAGGAGCAACAGGAACAAACAAGAACACAGGTTTCACCTCAACATGAGGAAAAACTTTCCTATGAGGGTGACAGAGTACAAGAACAGGCTGCCCAGAGAGGCTGTGGACTCTCCTTCTCTGGAGACTTTCATAACCCACCTGGATGTGTTCCTGTACAACTTGCTCCAGGTGAACCTGCTATTTGCAGGGGTGTTGGACTAGATGATCTCCAGAGGTCCCTTCCAGCCTCTACCATTCTGTGATTCGGTGATCTTCCAGACATGTGGTAGTTCAGGAAGACAACTTTTTCCAGTACTATCTTTTCCATATTTGGTCCCCACCTTTGTTAGTATTTTTTGCTACTTGTAAGCTGCAGACACTGTGCACAGGTTGCTTTTTTAACATGTGGAAATGGAGGTCGCCACAAACGGACTAGATGATCTCCAGAGGTTCAGCTGTCTGCAGACCAGTTTTCTGTCAGCTGCCTGCAGACAGATGGCCTCTCCATTCCCTCACCGTATTATGAGGAGGAACTGTTTATTGACTCCAAATGGACTGACACAGTGTGTGATCACAGCTGGAAGAGCCACTTGAAGCAATTCAGGTGCCAGGAGCTGCCTCCATGTAGGGGCCAGGAGTCTGCCACCCTGGCAACCAGCCTGGAAGAGCATCTGTGGGGGCTGTTTCTCAGCCCCATTGCCTGCTCCACTGCTGCTTGCACAGGTCCTTCAACCTGTGCTTATCTGTCTTGAAAACTTTTCATTATGTCTCATGTTTCAAACAGCAATTTTTTACTGGTAAGAATAACTGGGCCTATTTCATCAACATATCAAAAAGCCATACACTTTTTTTGTCAGATTGTATAGACTCTTCTGTCAGTATATTATCAATATGTTATTGAAATTACTGTCTCTTCCTTCAATGTACAATAACTTAATATAATATTTTTGCATGTTCTCCAGACCCAGCTGTGAATTTAGGTGTCCTTGTTTTCTCCTAGATTTCCAAAAGTACAGAGTTAGTGCTATTCTATACAATCTGAGTATGGTATGATAGCTGTTGAGTTTTGCAATCAAAAATGTTATCTGTCTCATCTTATAGAGTGAGGAAGTGAGTCATAGAGATTGGAGCACAAGGCTTACATGATTTTTGGTGTCCAGAGATGATGAGGACCTGAGTTTTTTCCCAGTGGGTTAGAAGCATTTCAGATGTTCAAAGCACAACTCCTGCTGACCTCAGTTCCAGATCTGAGAGCATACTAGCCTGCAAATCAGGAGGAACAAGCAGTTGTGATGACCTTTATGATCACTATGAGTTATTGGATAAATACTACAAACCTGTTGTTTCTTTTCATCATGCTGTCTCAAGGAAGGAGGAAGCTGGGACAACCATTACAGCAACAGATCAAGCAAAACCAATGTTCAGCATGATTTGAAACAGTGATGATATCATTATCAAATAAGTGTAGCACAATATCATCAACCACCACCTTACTGCTCAGCCTTCTGGGCAAGAACTCACTAAGCCCACTTGGGAACCAGACACAGGAAGAGGTTTAACACCACACCAAGAGCTTGCTCCCCAGATAATTTACTCTTACTGGCATCTTGCATATTGTCCTAGCAGATAGGACTCCATCCATAGAGAAGTCAGCAATGCAAAATTATTGCAAGTCCCATTCTTCTGTATTCTGTGTCACACAACTCCTGGTCTCACCACAGCCCCTCTCTCATCTATTTGTTCCCCAGGACTCTTTGATCTCTTCATGTATGGTCTCATTTTCTGGGCCTGTCTGGGAAGGAAGAAGGTGCTCCCAGTGAAGGGAGGAGGGTCACAGCCTCATTGCAGTCCTCTTCATCTTCCCTGGCTGGAAAGGAGAGGACAGTCAGGTTGCACTGTCCTCTCCACACCAGAGACAAGCAAGATGGAGATCAGAGTGAGACAGATCTTGACTCCCACATGGTGAGCCAGTTCCACTGAGCTCTGTAAAATGATTTGATTTTAAAAAAATAGGTAATGGCAAAGATTTTTTCATGAACATTCTCCTATCTAGCCATACTTGTAGCTCTTGATTAGAAGGGGAATATATTCCGCCTTCTATTGAGGAGACTACATAGTTGACCTGTTCTCAGCAGGCAATGTGGGATGGTACAAGTACATAGCCCACACTTGCGCAGTCACATGTTCTGGTCACTGCTAAAACAGCCTGGTCAAGCATGCTGAATAAAGGTATCATTTTCAGAAATATTTAGCTCCAGATCATAACTGACTTGAGATTATTACAGGCTTTTAAAATTTGCAGATATTTGACTGGTTTCTCACAATGACAGTAAATGTCACTTTTGTTTTATAAAGATGGCCTCTTTGTCCAATTTCTGAACCACAACAGTGTAAGAGATGCTCACCAGTGATTTTCAACATAAGGAACACAATGTATTTCCCCTCAGCCTTGTTCTCAGAAATTACTAAATTCTGCTCTGACATTCACTCTTCCGTCACCCTGCTCCTTTCCAATGAAACAATGTACGGGAGTTTACCATTTTCTGTGCTTGATGAGAAGCATCATACAACCCTAAAATAGGCATTATTATCAACAGCCATTATATCCAAGGCATCTTACTCCAATAATAAGTATCCATTCTCCTTCCTGCCATAGATACACATCTGCCATTAGTGACTATCACAAACCATGTGACGTGTTCCTGTGTGCAGGACCTTAATTGTTTCACTCATTTTCCCCCCATATCTCCTTAGAAAACTTGCCAATATAATCAGTTATGGCTGAGTTGAAAGTCTGCTGATTTGGAAGGAAAGAGCTTGTTAAAGAGTCTTTGAAGAGATTGGGAGCACTGCAGGTGTAGAGTTAAAATTAATGGTGTCTGTGCTGAGGTGTGCAGTAGCTGTGATAGCTGTGACAGATGTAGCGTGGCTGCATATTACACAGCGGTGCAGTCACCCCCCATTACGTGTCCAGGGTATGTGTCATCCTTAGCAAGCTTTATCGGTGGATAGAAAAAGGGCTGACAGTATGTCTGTCCCAGCAGTTGCTTAAGGCAAATAGGATTGAGAACTGCCCCTAAGGTAATACAGTTTTCTAGCAAAGTCTAGTTTACACTTCAAGGAAGAAAAAAAAAAAACCACCAACAACCAACATTTCTTTACTATTTAGCAGTTGCCTTGAACTTGTCTGAGCACAGTGATTTCAGTGATTTGCCAGACTGACAAAGTATATTTTCTCTGGAGACCATTACAGAACTGGGCTGTGTCAGAAACAAAGAAGTAGCTTTATGTCAAATCTTGAAAGAAGGGAGGGCAGAGGGTTTGCTAGCCAGTTCAAGAAAGGCATTCAGTGCAAAGGGGCCACTGAAGAAGCTGCACAGACAGTTGCAAGAGAATTTAGCACATAAAAACATGTGCGATGCTACACAGAGAGTGTATATGTAATATTCATAAGACTGTCTTTTAGATGTACTCTTCTAGATTTTGAAGCTGTCTGAAATCTGCAGACTTTCAAACCACTTAAATATAATAAAGCCTGCACTGATTATATCATGATTGCTGACATTTGGTGTCTGTCAGTCTGAAATAGCTTTTCCTCCTTGCTATAATTTCTTCTAAAACGTAAAGCAGAGTCAGTGATTTTCCCCAAAGCTTTCTCCAAACAACTCCTGCTCGAATGCCCTGGTGGTTTCTTTCTGAGGTCAAACATTATTGCCCAAAAGCTTTTCTTTTCTCCCCACTTGACCTGCATTTGTTTGTCTAGTACTTCTGTGTCTGATGCTCTTGATTGACAAACTGGAGTACTACCTGTATATAAAAGAACGTTATTAAAAAAAAATCTTTAAAAGATCCTATTAATATTTTATTAGCATTTCTTTTCTTCCTCAGACTGAATGACAGCTTACCCAAGATAGCTGGTTTTAATTATTTTTTTCAACCTGTATTCCTCTTGTCACTGTCTCTTCCAGCATCAATCCAGTCAGATGTTTTTCTTTATTATTACCATAAGGCCTCAGCAGCCTATAATTACTCTAAAGAATTTCTTATCTTTTATTTCTGAAGCTTAGATTTTCTCTTTTCTTTTTTTTTTTTTTTAATATATTTTGGTAAGATCTGTAATTAACCTTGCAGCTGTTGATAGTCTTCTAGAGCCTGTAACTATTACACTTTGTGTGGCTTCTTTTTGTCTCCACCCCCTCTTTTCCTGCACAACTGTTCATGAAGAGCTGGTTACAGTAATGATATTCCTGTCTTCAAAGTGATAAACAAAATGTATACAACAAATTCCCTTTGGGATTTCTTTGCAGAATCCATTTTTAATGCTAAGATGATTAAAAAGTCCCGCTCTTAATAGCAAAAGTGCACATTTTCAAACATTTCCAACCTGCAGTTTCCTAGGATTTCTCAAGGGTGGGCAATGTAGAGGAGATGGCTGGGTGGTAATGTCCTGTGGCAGCCTTTGCTTACCTAGAAGGGAAGCAGCAGGAGCCCAACACTGGCCTTTGTCTGGGGAGGGACCTTGACTGAACTGACAGAAATCAAATGTAAGTAGATGCACAGGTTACATGACTGCATTGCTTCCCCTGGAAATGAGTCTGTGCCTTCCACTCAGGAGATGGAATTACAGAAATAGGAGAGAAATTATTTCAGATCTGTGAAGAAAAGTATATAATAAGGCTACTTTTGAGGTATATTGCCTTGTCATTACATATAAAAGGCTCTTTTCAGGCTACTGCATTCGTTTCTCAGAATTATGACTTACAAGTAGAGTTAAATGTAGATTCAATGTTTCCATTATAATGGTCCTTTCTTATGTTTTTACAGAGCTACACCTGCCTTGGGTGGACTCATTGACATCACTGTGCTTGTTACAGAACTGCAGAAACACAGAATGGTAGAGGTTGGAAGGGACCTTGGGAGATCCTCTAGTCCTGCAAATAGCAGGTTCACGTAAAGCAAGTTGTGCGGCAAGATATCCAGGCAGGTTTTGAAAGTCTCCAGAGAAGAAGAGTCCACAGCCCCTCTGGGCAGAATATTCCTGTGCTCTGTTACCTTCACAGGAGAGAAGTCTTTCCTCATGTTGAGGTGAAACCTGTGTTCTTGTTTGTTCCTGTTGCTGCTTGTCCTATCACTGGGCACCTCTGAAGAGACTGTCCCATCCACATGACACTTGCTCTTTAGGTATTTATAAACATTGATAAGATCCCCTTTCAGCCTTCTCTTCTCCAGGCTTAACAGATCCAAGACTCTCAGCCTTTCGTCATGCAAGAGATGTTCCAGTCCTTTAATTATCCTCGTAGACCTCTGTTGGACTCTCTCCACTAGTTTCCTGTCCCTCTCGAACTGGGGAGCCCACAACTGGACACAATACTCCAGATGTGGCTTTACCAGGGCAGAATAGAGGGAGAGGAGAACCTCCCTTGACCTGCTGGTCACATTCTTCTTATCGCACGCCAGGATACCATTGGACTTCTTGGCTAGAAGGACATGCAGTTGACTCATAGTTAACTTGTTGTCCATCAGGACTCCAAGGTCCTTCTCAAATTAATTACTTTCCAGCAGTTCAATGCCTAACCTGTGCTGGTGCATGGGGTTATTCCTCCCCAGGTGCAGGACTCTACACTTGCCTTTGTTGAACTTCGTTAGGTTATCTTCTGCCCAACTTTCCTGTCTGCCTAGGTCTTGCTGAATGGCAGCACACCCTTCCGGCATGTCAGTCAGTCCTTCCAGTTTTGTAACATCAGCGAATAAATCAATATCCAGTTCTCTGTGGATTGCTTCCTAACCATGAGAGCTCATGATATAAAAGACACTAAATATAAAAGACATTCTTAAAGGCCATTGGCAAGTACTTGAAAACTAACCTAATTTATTATTTGTTTCACTGGTTTTGTTTCAATAGCTCATCTTCTAAAAGTCCCTGGTAAGGAAAATCAGAGCTTGGAGAAATTAGAGCAGGGAGCAAGAGTCACCTTAACTAGATTTAGCTGTTTAACTGTAGCCAAAGCTGCTGGCCTGTCTTTATTGTACTTGCAGTGAAGAGAAAAGGGCCCTTTGAAAGAGCAGTTCATCCCATCCTAAGAAATATACCTAAAACAGATGAGTGAATTTGCTCCTAAAGATGCCTGTCTTTCTCTAAAGATTACTGTGTGCATCAAGAATAAGAGCACAGATTAAACACTTAACTTTTCAGCAGGTAATTTTACATGTGGTGAGGCTTTCCCATGCAACTAAGTAAGACGCAGTGTTGAAATTTAGCTGGCTTGTCTGTACCCAGGGACTCATATCACTGACAATTAAATATTCCTGAGGCAATAATAAACATAAAGATCTTTCAGTGAACATCTGTGAAGTCCTTTGAAAAATGTCCCAAACAGAAAAATAAAAATTACCAAATGTTGCAAAAAAATTGTCAAAATTATTTTAAAAAGCAGACTGAGCAAATTCCAAGAGTTCTTTTTTAAACACAACATCTCTCTGTACAACATTTGCTGTACTCAGCAGTTCATTTCAATACATACAGTCTTTGTGACTGTAAAAGAAAAGAGTAATATGAAAAATCCCATCATATGTTACATCTCAACATGTGTCAGGCAGCAAATTCATTAGTATGGTACTTCTTCCTTACTGTATCCTAGGAAACAGGAGTCAAAAGCTGAACTGTATTCAGGTTCAAGGTAACACTCAGTGAAGAAAAAAAACCCTCTATCACAGTACAGACACAAGTCCACCCTTCATTGAATGTTGCTGGTCCGCTTACAAATCTAGCTGCTCTCTCTCTCTCTCTCCTTTGGTTCCTCTCCATAAATCTTGTCAAATGCCAGGACATGCTGTGGCAGTAAAAACATCTGAATTCTCTCCTTCAGACTGGACCCATATTGGATGTGAAACCATGATCTTCCATCATTGTGTTTTCTGATATCAGACAACTCTTCACAAGTCTATAGCAGTGGCACACAGTGAACACACAGTGTCCTTGAAATTAAGGACACTGTTCATGTCAACTAACAAGAATTAACTTCTTAAAGAAAAATGCAACAAGATGAGAAATTCAAAATGGCAACAGAAATGTGTTTCTGTCTTTCCAAATTCCTTCTATAGTCTCCTGATTTTAAACCAGACACCCCTGGCTGTCCTCTCCCATCCTCCCCCGAAGTGTTACCTGTATGAAAAAGCACTTTTTCCAGTTTAGGCAGAATTATTTTCTTTGTGTCGAAACATCTTTCCTGTCCAGGCTCGATCTGGTTTCGAGAACAGCTGACATTAATGTTAAAATTGTCAAAGTGAATAGCTTTGGCATTGTCAAGAAAACAGACACAGTCAACAAAATTATCGGGCAGTGGGTTAAAAATACAGGAACTCATTGCTAGAGGATGTGATAAACCCCAAATGTGTAATGTTTTTAAGAAGAAACTAGGCAAATTTATGGAGGACAAGTTCATTGGTGCCTGTTGAATACCAGCCAGATTTGACCTTTCATTGAGCACTACTGATGATAGTCAACAACAGCTTCCTAGAGTGGATGAGTTCTTGTTCTGTCTCAGTGTGATCAGTCTTATTTAATTGAATCCTTTAAGTGTTGATGAAATATGGCTATCCTAAGCCATTCTTTTATTTTCTGTCTGTTTTTCCAGACAGATCATATAGGTTTAAACTCATGCAGAAAACACTTCATACGTACAATATATATCAGTTTTATTCCAATCCACCAGTTCCCCATTTATTGTCATTTTACAGTCTGCTGAAATGTGAACTTCCTTTTTCTGACCAACTCTCAGAGCCATAAGGAGACATAGTCTGATGTCTGAAAGATCATCCTTGTCCAATGTTGCCATCACCAGAACTGCAGAGAAAGTAAAATGGATATTAATTACTGACTGATTACAATATGTTCGTTTTCCTAAGTATTCTTTTACATGACTTTCATGAATATATGTCATTACACTGCTTCATGCTTCCTAACTACTCCAGTGTTTTCTTTTAAAAGAAAGCACTAGAAAAAGAGTTTAGTTTCCAAGGTAGTTCTGATAATTTGTATATTATTATTACTAATGTTGTTGTTCATCACCAAAAAAAAAACAACAAACTAAAAACCAGAGTTCCAGTTTTGGGGATTTTTAATCCATCTCAGCAAAGACAAAGACACACTCTCTCTCTCAAAGACATTGCAATCTGGTGTGAAATGTAAAAGTTTGGGACAGACAGGGTCCATAAATAGTAAGTGAATTTTCAAGGTGATGGCGAAGAAAAGCAGCAACAATACACTCCTGTGGTTAAATATATTAATTTTGCATGCAACTTGATGATTCAAATACTGTTAGCTTTTGGGGTTTATTTTTCGGTTTGATTGGATTTTGTTTGGATTTTACTTGTTTGTTTTAATAAGTATGTATATGGTTGTTATTCCTAGGTGATGTTCTTCTGTGATGCATTGGTGGGCCTGGCATAGACATTGTAGATGAACTGTTTTGAGGGAATCCAAACAAAGCAGTGGACTGGATTAGATATATGGTTAGATCTTTCCTTTAAAATAAAACTACATTTGTGCGGCTTCTGCCTCTTAGTGCCTTGTTATAATTACAAGAGCCTTGGAATTTATTTATTTAAATATTTTTTAAAATTAATTTAGTGTTCATTGAAGTCTTCCTCCTTATAGTTTCCTCAGTGAAATAGTATAGTTCCATTGCTCTTTGGAAAGTCAGGAATCATGACAGAACTCTTGCACTGCTTTCTGGAATTTTGGCTGTTTTACCTAACGCTAAGAAAAGAAATACAAGATCAGATGTAACAGCATTTCTTTTCTAATCTGTATTTTTGTTGATACAGGAGATGGATTTTGGTTTTGTACACTTAGATTGAGACCCAGTATGACTTATGATAAAACAATTAGTCTGACTTTACCTTTGTCTAAACAAAACCAGAATTTGGAAAGATAGGTACTATTTCCGTATTTGTTTGTTTTTCACAAGTTGCCATGGGTTCCAGTCGCATGCCCACTACTGTTTTATTATCTTTCAGTGACTTGACTTTAAGATTTCAAGTTTACCATCCCATTTCTGCAAAATAATAATTTATTTCTTGCCTCTTTCACTAGTCATAATCCAGTTATACTGAAGCATTCAGCGTGCCAGGGGGAAATTTTTTTGCCACCAATACTAAACACATCAGAAAATAAAGGGAAATTTGACGACGGACTTCATTTCAGTGTATTACAGTAGAATTCGTCTAGTCTATGCTTTTCTTTTCTGAGTAGCAGTCATTTTCAGCCTTTTTAAACTAACAGATCCCTTTTTTTTTCTATTTTTTTTTTTTTTTTTAAAGCATGAATTCCTGAAAAACAAATATAAGCTTTCTGATAATGGTCTTTTCTTTTCTTAGTTAACTTTCACATCTCTCAAGAAATCACTGAGATCACTAGTAGTCCACATGTTGAAAACTACTTTTCTGTAAAAGAGATAAAGATGTTTCAACAGCAATGTGTTGCTGTTCAAGAATTTCACTGTCTTTGTCTTAAATCATCCTCTAATCCCTGTTTCACTCATGCTTAGTATTTTAGTAGAGCCTTGACTTACCCTCAGAGATGCTTCCACTTGTACTAGCTCTCATTTGAAAGTGAGCAAGCTCCCAGGTACAAACTGCCACAGGAGTGCTGGTGGGTGACACGGTGTGGGCAGAGGTTACATACTCACTGCGCTGGACTGAAAAGCAGAAGAGGGCAAAGTCAAAGGAGGACGGAGTTGAACTATAAACATCCAAGTGCTGTAATATGTTTTTGGTTTGAGCATTTCAGCTGGACTTCTTAATGATATATTCACAGTTCATCTTCAGGGCTGTCCAGTGTTTCTTACATTTTCTCAGTAAAGCAGCTATGGTGATGGGGGGATTTTTTTATTGTGTATGTTTGTCCGCTGAGAACTCCATTGAAGTACCGTTTATTTTCATGAGAAGTTCTTGTGTCTACATTTTCAGTGTTTTGGGGACTCTGGTTAATTCCTCTTTTTCTTTTATCCCAAGAAACCATTAAAAGATAAAAAAACCCACAATCCAAACTCCGTCACCTAAAGGACTTTAAACATGTGGTATGTATGATAGTAACAGCTGCAGCCCTGTTGACAATATAATACCACTGCAATCCCCAGGATACAGCTGAGATACTGAATTTCAGATTGCAGAGGAATGGTGCTTGAAGATTCTTGAGAAGAGTTATGTTTGAGTCCTCTGAAAGGGGGAAAAATGTTTAAGTAAAACTAAGAGAAAATATACTGGTGTTCCCGTGTATAAACCACAATACAGATTGGTAAAAAAGAGAAAAGTTATTACACCCACAATAAACACATTTGGCTGATATGAATGCTTTTTCAGCTATTATCTTGTTTTCAAAGTTTATTTGTTTTTAGTGCTGTTAGAGACTGAAACACATAGTGGAAGCTGTTGCTTTTATATAGATATGTTGTTAACAAGCAATGAACACATGCCAGTATTAGAAAAATGAACAAATAAAAATAATATCAATGATGTAACTGAAGGATAATGACAGAACAAGACCTTTCTTCTTCTCTTTCTTTACAATGAGGAAACATCAAAAGCAGTTGCAAGACAATTTTTATTCTTTTTCTCTTGTTTTACAGAGATGTTTGCTTTCAAAAAAATTAATTGTAAAAATACCATGTATCTTGTTCTAGTTTCTATTGTGAATGAAAGTTTCTGCTCTGCTAACACACCCCACAAAAAAAAAAAATTAAAAAAATTAAAAATTCTAAAGTAAATTAAACCAATTTGTTTACACTATGATATCTGCTTAACTTCTGCTAAACCCTTTAGTTTTATGGGATAAACAATTCTTAGAAAATATATGAAACTCTGTATTAACCTCTTATCCCTAGCAATGTCCACTGTGTTCAATCTCCTCATCATGGTTGCATAAGAAGAACCTACACAACAGCAGAGTCCTGTCTGGGAGCAATGCCCAGGTCCACACTGCTGAGCAAAGGCCAGCTGGAGGCTTTTCATGTTACCTACCTGCTGGGGCAACCTCAGGGCTGACCCTGAAGACTGATTCATGGTCCCATGATCTGTCACCCATAGAGCACTTAGAGCAACACCCGCTTACCCTGTGAGTGTGCCCTGCTATTACATGCCTGATCTGATGGCAGCTCTATCTTCTGTTCATCACAAAGTGATCTGAAGTCCCCCTTAGAAAGGTCCCAGTTACTTACCAAAGGATAGACAGAGTTTCTGGATATCTTTTCTCAGCCTTCCTGCACAGGAGATGCAAACATATCTGGTACGATGTGTGCCAGCTTAACTTCGAACTCTTGCAAAGTTGATGAGCTCATAGCAGAAGGCTCTTGTTTGAGTAGTGGAGAGAAACATTCAACCGGAGAGCAGTGGTTCATCTGACCTATTTCAGGTGTTTAGTTTAAGATGAAGTAAATTACACTATGGAAATAATATACTCTGAAGGTATTGTAAGATTTGTCCAAATGTCAACACTGTGGATTTATATCATTGATCAGATGACTCCTACACAAAAAGCTGGGCTTCAGGGTGAATATAAAATTCATGTCTTCACTAGCTGTAGTTGTAGCCAATCCCAGAAATTTACCTCCCGGTTTCAGCAGCAGAGGTGGAAACATAGCCTACACATCTACAGATGGAGGATGTTTTTATCACAGAATAAACCCGTGGGAGTGACCATGGTCACTCATTTCTGATGAGCGATGCTGCTCAGAGATGTTTTCAGAAAAGATTCTGCTTCCTAATGGTTCTAACAGTCGTTTTAATAATATACCTCTTTTGTTTTTCTCTGAATTTAAAAGTTGCTCCTGACTGAAGGTATGGCTGCACACAAAATGTGTACCTCTTCACACAGAACTACAGGCACCACCACCCCAGAGAGGACACAGCCCCTGCAAGAAAAAAGGCACCCATCTGATCCTAACTTCTTCCTGATAGTGAAATAAATAAATTATACCACCATAAGCTTATAATGGAAAAGCAAAAAAATCTCAGTTCCTGGGTGACAGATACGGGCAGCTCTATAGATAAGTATACTGATTCTGAAAACATTGAGAAAAGATTTGCTCAGCACCTGGAGATCTATTACAGAAGAAATATGCAGTTCTCTTAAAAACAGAGTTAGGTTTTTTCTTTTTTTTTCTTTTTCTTTTTTTTCTCTCCTCACTACTCTCCTTTTCTCCCTGCTCCAGAGAATGGTATTGAACATTACTCTGTCACACTTGCTGCCCTGTTAGCCCACATAGAGCAATTTCTATGGAAAATAAAACACCTGACACATATGTCTTCACATCTCAGCTAGGTCAAGCAGCCTAGACAGTCATAACAAACCAAATTATGCTCTTAATCCTCAGAGCTGTCAGATATTTGAAGCTGTGTAGCCTCCTTATGTGCATACCAACTGTACAAATGGATACTATTTTTTCTAACTGAATGGTCAGCAAGTGTAAGCAAAAATAATAAATGTATAACAAATAATTGCATAACAAATTTGTTCTTATTCTTTCACACTACTTTGGCCTCCAGTAAATATTACCCTATAGCATGTATTTTACTTTCATTGGTAGTTGAGCCTGAGTTTGGGCTGAATGAAATGCAAAATCTTACCAACATACAGTAAATTCAAACATAAATAATGTCTGGGGATATACTCAGGCAAGCTTAAGCTTGTCTTTCGGTGAAGAACCCTTACAAGATTGAACTTGCTGGCAGTAATAATGTTCATCCCTTCTTGAACTATATTTTCACCTTTTTAAAAAAATGGTTTTATTTTGTTTTTCTTCTAAGAGAATTGTTAAGTTGCAATTTTAATGCTTTCAGAGAGCTTCTGGAAATCAATATCAGAACATTATTTACATCTTAAAGCCAAACTGTGTCTGGAGATTCTCAATCACATAATTTTTATGAGATTCTACAAACTGAATACTGAAAAGTCTTCCGTGGCACTTTTCTGTAAAGCAGAGTAGGGAGCAGAGGGAAGGGGAAAACTAAGAAAAACAGAGAGAAACTTTGCATTGCAAATGCATGTTTCATTTTTCAGTATTAGTAATTCCTAAGTGCATCTGTATTAACATGATATCCTTGCTTCAGATTTGATTTAGAATAGCTTTATATATAAGCTATGCTCTGATACTGGATTTTATTTCACAGAATCCATGCTTAATCTAGCCTTAATGAAAAAGAAATGTTAGTAAGTGGATAAGAAGACACACAAGCTATTCTCCAGAGCTGTGGACAGTGTTTCATGTCTCATACACAGTACAAAGGAGAATAAAAATTTGTAAATACTTATAACAAACACACAAATCATGAATCTGAACTAGACAAATATAGTAGTGATTTCAAAAATTGAATCTATGAGAGCAAATTGGTAGTATCATGTTGATGGATGTAAAAGAGATGTGATAAAAAACACCAAAACTTATCTTAAACTCTTGGTTTAACATAAAGTGGTAGCTCTGATGTGAACAAGTTAATAGCAAACATGGCAGATGATGAGAGCACAGACTATGTCATAATCATCCCATCATAATTTGTTAATAATTTGTGTGAAGACAATGGCTAACAAATCAACAAGGTAGAGACAAAGGTTTGAGAAAGTCCAGGTGTTTTGTCTTTCTTAAATTTTATTAAAGTCATATGACCTGCTAATGGAAGGTAAATTTACAAACTGCATTCTCTTCTTAAGTAATCTTTCCAATCTAATTAAAGTCAGTGGAACTGGATGGACCAATGAAAAGTAAAATTTGTCCTTATATATCCCTCCAGAAGCAACCTAGCCAGCAGCAGAGATGAAGTCCCAGCACACATTAAAGCAGTATGTCTTTTCCAGGTAGGGCCTGATTGGATGGATTTAAATCAAATCTTGCTATTTCTATTTTCTTCTGTTAAGCTGTTTGATTTTGAGGCAATTGATGAGCCTGTCTGACTACTGATATATTAAAACTGGCAGCAATATCTCAGAATAGGTTATCTTTTATTGAAGACTGATAAAAACTAATTACTGTAAGTGGGTGTGGGTAAAGATTAGAACAATGGGAATCTCAATGTATCTTAACCACAATAATGCTTGATATTTTAAATCTTCAGTCAAAACATTGCACAGACATTAGCTAGTTAATCACTGCAGTGTTGCTACAGATTGGTCAGTACAATACATTTACTTTTCAACTGAATTTGTCTTTCTATAGCTGAGAAAAGAAAAACAAAAGCAAACCATGCTTTGCATCACCCAGCGATTGCATTGCATCACCCAAGCGATTCCATTATTTCTGATTGAAGGGTTATGATATTGTTCACCCCATGCCACCACAGTAGTTTTCTGGCTGGATTTGCTGCAGATTCATCTGGAGAAGGGAAGAGAGGAGTTCACACAGCTACAGCCTCAGTCCTCTCTATCATCTCATGTAGGTACTTAAGATAGTCATAAGGTGGATTTGTAACATTACCGTCCTCCAACTTTATTGTCTAATATGAAGTCTGTAGTAGGTTACTTAGATTTCTGACTTATGATTCACCAGATTCATGAAGCTCTGCCCCCTTGTACATACCAACCATAATGCTGCCAAATGGATCATTTAGTGCCTAGGTTCTATTAGGGTCTTCCTTCCCTTAGTTGCCTGGGTGGGTTCACATGGGATTGCTGAATAAATATCTAATTCAACTACACAAAGTTTCAAAGTTCTACTGTTGTTCCAAGGGAAGAAACTCATCTGGGAGGCAGGGTATGGACAACAGTGTGACAACTTGTGTGTCTCTTGGTGCTGATGTGCGTGCTTTTAGTAATTTTGCACATATATCTGAAGAAGAGATCCTGACCCTGGCTGTTATTTACTACCATTGTTAGTTGCTACCCAGTCGCCAACATCATGGCCACCATCATCCAGGCAAATTCTTCTGAAGGATGTATTCCACAGTATACATGGATCACAAAAGCTCATCAATACACATTTCGTGCCAGAACGCAAGCTGTGTGGAGAGGATGAATGTCACTACCCCATTTTAAAAGAAGCAGAAGCAGAAAGGAATGGACTGGCCATTGGTGTTGATCCCATGTTCTTCCTTTCGTATTATTTTTTTTTTTTTAACACCTTAAGCGGGAAGCTACAGAAGGAGCCAATAGACTTTCTTGTGGTAGGTCGTTCTTTTTCCAGTCCTTACTTTTCCAAAAGAGTTCTCTTTAAACAACTGCTCTGACCAGAGAAGATGCTATCTCTTTACCCTACAGATCACAGTAATTCAGTACACTGGTGAGCAAGCAAAGGCCTGGCCTTAAACTGTGGTCAGGCTGATCACATACATTTTTCTACATCAGACTGGTCTCTCATTTAATTTGTTCCACATATACATATTTTTAAATATATTGCATGCCTGACCTTATTGTAACCCCACAGGTACTATAGATGAGAAAGACTGCACACAGGAATAATGGATGCTTTAAAGAGATAACATGGTTTATTGCATAGGTATGTGAGGGAAGAGAGGTGTGAATTCATGTACTTATTTTTCAACACCTTTGAGGATTGAGAGAACTAATTTACACTTTATCTGGGTGATATTTTATAATACGAAGATGTGAAAGGAGGACTCAGGAGAAATGTAATTCATATTTCTGGGTTTTTCAATGAGAAGGAGTTAGAGGGTACAGAAATTTATCAATAATTTAGACTTGATGAGAGAGTTTTCAGAAGGGGTTGTTTATAGCTTATGTCATATTTGTCTACATAGTGTTTAGCAGTTGATTTGATGGGCATAAGCGTTCAAGCAATGTACTTATGGCTGTGCTTTGCTAGGCCTGTACTAAAATCATACTTTAGCACTGAAGAGCATTAAGGAAAGCCTTTCAGCATGTGTGCCACGAAGTCCCCTAATATAGGACATGCCAATATGGAGCACATATATGGAACACTCCACCACCACACATTATGGTAGGACACAAATGTGAAAAATTATGTGAGCTGGGAAGGCTTATGTGCAAAGAGACACAACAGGGCTATGCTATAGCCATCAGACAAAGATTTTTGTAATTAATATGCCACATAAACAAAACTAGTCCTTCCCAGAAGGTAATGTCATTGAGCGGTACAGACATGAGACACTGATTGCTCTGGGCACCAGGGATTCCTTCCTGGTGTGATAATGAAGGTATACCCTAAATGCCTTCTAGGTATATGTGCTATGGATGTATGAAATCTTTTTCTATATGTCTGTGACTCAGTGACTCACTCAGCATCACAGAGAGGTCCTTGAGGAAACACGAACTGCTCTAGACACAAAAGGTGTAAATAAGCACGAGAAACACTAGGCTGTCCTCTTTCTTCTCCATTTCATATATATAACCATAAGTCAGAGTGAGGAAAGTTAGCAGAGGCGGAAACTCTCATTTGATTTTAGGTCCAGATTTCATCCCTTTTCTGTAAATCTGTTATTGTATCTGTTTTAGTAATATGAGCTGGGAGGAGCTGTAGAAATCCACGAGGGGAAGCGCTTCCAAAATTGCTTCATTGCTTCAGCCTTCTAAACAGCTGGTTTCTTTCTGAGGAAAAGCTGACAAGTACACCAGACTCTGTTGAATTATGTATGGTACATTTGGGGAGTAAGCTGCAATATACAATATGGTGAGCAAAGCTTTCCATATGCATTTGTCTAAGGACAAGACACAAATCCAAGTCCAAGAGGTGATAAACCCAATGGTTTGTGTTCCAATCAGTTATAGCTGTGCTTAAGAATAATACCTTGTAAGTGCACATTAGGGGCAATGAAGCACAAAATTACGCATGCAAGTAAAACTCAAGACACTCATCCTTGTTGTTGGAAAAGGATTCTTCTGTTTTGTAAAAGAGCACCAAAGAGCAGTGATGTTTGCAGGGTTATTTTGCATTCTGCTATCTAAATTATGACCTTTACTGACAAAGAAAGCAGTTGTAAGAAAGATTTCACTTAGGTACAAAAGTGAGGTACAAGTGTAATACAGTATTGAACTATAAATTCTTTGGTTATGAGAAATCTTTCTGATTATGAGGATCATTAATATTCTGTAGCAGGAGAAAAAGTGAAGGTTGGGCCTTGGCATTAGCAGTGATGTCCCTGAACACCAATATCAGCCTCTATTCCGATAAGATAATATTACATGTTATAGATTCAGTGTCTTCATTTGGTGTCAAAACCTCAAAAATGTCAAAAAAGAAGAAATGCTTTTGCAGCATCCCCCACATAGACTCACTCTATCTGAATGACAATGCAGATACTAGGCAAATTGCAAAACTGTGGACAATGGATTCACCATTACTGTTGGAATAGCAGATCACCTCTGCAGGCTTTGAGATTCTTCCATTTACACAGATTCACAGTGCATAGCTCCCATACCTTACCATGTACACACAGTGATTCCCTGCCATGACATATCTGGCCTTGAACTTCCTGACTCTAATTAACACTCTGTTTCCTCAAACTGTTTTCCCTCACCCACGGCATGTCTGAAATAATTTGCTACTCCTGAGTAGTAAACAGTGGTACTTAATACTTATAAAGGTGCTCAGCAAATTCAGCCTCTGGATATTCCCTTGAAAGATGTAGTTCAGGTTAAGCACCTGCTCTGTAGGTGGTTAATTAGCAATAAACAAGTTGTCTTCTGCATGCTAACAGCAATAATATGTTAACACCTTTCCAGAAAAACAAAAACAACAAAAACTAACCCAAAACCAAACAACAACCTTCTTAATAGAAATAATTTGATATTGGGAATTTATTATTATTAATCCCCTCATCAGGGAAGAGACTGAGACTATGAGAGAACTGGTCTAAGGGGATTCTGTTCTGTATCAAAGATGAGCTACTGACCCAGAAATATTAAAATAGCAACAGATGTGACTCCATTCTCTAGTTTTCTTTGACATTACATTTGGAAGTGGTTACCTACTAATTTGAAGGAGTTTGAACACAAGGGTAGGAAAGATTCGGAAGGCTGGCAGCCTCAGAGGGCACATTTAATTTATGCAGGAAGGTAAGGATCACCAGTAGGAATGCAATTCCTGGCTGTAATGACCTCCGCTGACATTCAGCTTTTACTTTGATGGGGTTACCACAAGTGAAGATAAGAGTCACAAAATCTGAAAAATTTACTGGAGTATCAAAATAACAGATACATAAATGCGTAATTTTTTTCTCATTTTTGCTTTGCAGTGAGAAAAAGTTGGAAGGAATTAGCCTAGGAGCTGTGGGATAGCTCTTGCAGATTGAGCAAAATTGCATAACAGAAATCCCACCTTGAAGCACTAGCACAAAATAACAGGTAAACCTCACAGGGTTAATGACATTGCAGTTTGGAGAAGACAATAGACGTAAAAGTCCACTAGATGGAATAGTTGAAGTAGATATTAACAGGTCATTTGTGGAATTGTAAGTTTTGGGCCAACATATCCTACTACGTACTTTACTTGGAAGAGGAGCAGAAACAGTCAAAATACTCATTCTTGGTCAGGCTTGGGAACAAACTGAAGCAATACTCTTATGAGATCTTCCTTTGTAGGACATGAGTAAAAGCCAGTATTTTTATGTAAGACTCTCCAGATTTAGGACTAAGTAACTAAAAAGAATTTTGTCTATTTAATAATATAGTAGTATTAGTAGCAATAGTTTTGTAGTTATTATAGATATATTTAGTGACAGATGAAAAAAAATCCCATTTTTGCTTCAGCTTGAATAACTTTCATTTGTGGATTATTAAAAAAGTTCTTTATTCTATTTTTAAAGCTCTTCGGTTTCAAAATGCAAACGTTTTCAATATTCGTGAAAAGCTGAAACATATCTCACTCAAGGGAGAGCTCTTTCTCTTGAAACTATTTATGTAAAACATTCCAATTTTCAAAATTTTCTTCAGTTTTTGCTGTGGTTTTTTTGTTGTTTTTTTTTTTTTCTTAAAAATATTTTCGAAGGCAGAGGGAAAATTTTGAAGATCTGGTTGTTGGCTGTGGATGGACAGCTTCTAATTATTCTGAAACTGCTTCTTTTTTTTTTTTTTTTCCTGAATTTATTATATTTGAAAACATTTTATCCTACTCCAGGGCAAAGCCCAGATGCATGAGAGCTGTGGCAGGGGCTTGACTCTCAGGGAATAGCTTCAGCTGAAGGAAAAGATATCACCATCATCAGTATAGGACCATCTGGGAAAAGACAGAGAACTCCTTTCACCAGGTCTCACTTCCCCCTGAAAGCCTCCTGTTTCTCACCTTTTGTTGCTGGCATTTTTGACACAACACTATTCTGGAAATTGGAAACCAAGGCTACTACGGTCATGCAGTATGTCTTGCTTCTTTGTGCACCTGGTCAATAGTCTCTTGTATTGCTGAACTCAGGGCACAGATGGTTTACATAGCTGAAAGACCTACCACACTCTTAGTGCAATATGATCCACCACCAGGATTTGGTTCCTTAGGCAGAAGATATTAGTTGTAATTTGACTGGATGACTAAAATGCTCTAATGAATTTCAAAGGGCCATTAAGGTCTACTCAGAGGATATAAAAATTTCTGCATCTTTGTTATAATAAAAAATTTTAGCAATATCAATGCATATGTATTCCATAACATTTATAGAAGGAGGTTTTGTTATGTCACAACAGGTTTTCTCAGTCTGCATTTCCTGGATATCACTAGAATTTTAGAGTCAATAAAAAGACATTGTGAGATTACCTGGAAAGCAGTAAGCCACATTTATTCTACTCTTTTTAGAAGCTGAACTGATGGAAAGGTACTTCCAATAACACTTTAATCTGAACCTAGCTCCTAGTTTCATCACTGAAAGTCATACAAGTATATTGTGAACAAATGTCTTCCTGACCCAATTACTGCTAAAGGGATATACATAGCAAAAATCAATGTCACTGCCTTTTAAGATACATTCAGAATGTTTGAGAATTGACCTCTATTGCATTCATTTTCAAAACTTTTGCCTGCTTCTGTAATGTTTGCCTTTGTGAATGACAGCAGTCTATTATCAGTGGGCAAGCAACATTCTGAAATGTATAAATGAGTATTAAGGAGCTAGAGCAATTAGAGTACAAGTAAGGTCATCACATCAACTTCAGGTACTGGTCTGAAACTGTTCGCTTGATGCTTGCCAGAGCTGTTCTACTTAGAGGAAGAAGAACTGCCCTGAAACAAACTGAAAAATCAGCTCTAAGGACTCAGTTTAGATGGTTCTGCCCATACTACCTGTGTGTAAGAGGTTATCTCAGGCTTTTGAGGGATAACAGCAGTAGTCACACCAGTTCCCAAGCTAATATCTGAATTTACATTGCCTGGATAATGCCCCATTGGTCTGGACAAAGACACAGAGTAGAAACAGGACTTGCTAAATGCAAACCCAAATCCTCATATTCCAGTATTGTAAGAGAGATGGTAACCTCTGGCAAGCCAGTGAAACAATCAGATGGAGTATAAACCACTGCAGAAAAATTCACAGGAGACTTTCTAGCAGATCCCTAAACTCTCTCTCCAAGCAGGAAACTTCTGGCAAACGGCTGAAAAAGGGCACTTCCAGTTTCTCCAGCTACAGTCAATGGCAGTGGCGTGAGTTCAGCTCCCATCCTTCCCACCCTTGGCCATTCACCTTTAGCCCTGCTGCCCTGCAGGAGCATAGGCAGCAAGAACTCTAATCAGGCCACTGCAGCCCTGTGCCTCCTGTTGCAGACACAGACTTGCTCTGTGTTTTGTTTTGCAATCACTTCTGTCTGTTATGTAAACCTTTACAGTTAACTGGGAATACTGTGCTTCCCATGAAAAATAGCTTTCTGAATGAGTAAATATTCATAAGTTGATATTACATAACCATTTCATTGGTTCTATCATGAATTAATTAAAAGACATTTTCATTTTGAGTTATTGACAGTGAGGTTTTCTCAGAGAAGTATAATTTGGTTTTATTTACAATCAATCAGTGCATAGTTTTATCCACTTAAGAAGTCTGAGATCCTGCAAGGAATTTAGAGGACAGAAGTTCGCTCCTCCAAGTCTTTTCTCAGTTTTACTTTCTTTTTCCTTCTCTTTCTTTCTCTCCCAGTTCTGATATTCAGTTATCAGATCTCATTAAAAGCACCAGAACATTCATATAGTTAAAGATATGCAGATGCTGATACCAATGTCTCTGTAATCTGGATTTAAATTTATTCTTATGGGAAGCATTCTTGAAGCTGACCAATACTGCAGTTTTTGCTGAAACTTTCCCTGACTTGCTGTTCTTTTTTTGGGTAATTATCATAATCTTCTGCTTTTGTTACATACATTCCATCTTTTTTTTCAAATAATAAACTGAAATCAATGCAACATACACTGTATTTTTTCAGGCAATTCATACAATTTGTGACCCTAATTGTGATCTATTTCTGTTATACGTAGCCAATATGTGGTAACAGTTAAAAGTGTGTTTATAAATAGAGGAGATCACATCCCTCATTATAGGATATTTTCCTAACAATAAAGTATGTGTAAATCTAGATGTGAACACCCGTCATCTCTCATCCAGAAGCTAATCTACTGGATGAAGAATGGAAAATTGATGAGTTTAGAGAAAAGGACAAATAAAAGCCAGCCCAGCTCCAAAGATCAGTAGCAAGATTGCTAAATTGGAAGGAGACCCGAATCTCCAAATTCTGCTCTATGAAGTATTTTCATCTGTTGGTTGTTGATTGTGTAATGAGAATGCACTGTCCAGAGAGCAAGAGATAGAGCTTTGTCTCTGCTCATTTCTTCCATTAAAGTCTTAAAAGCCATTTCAGTGCCTGGCAAAACATATAGACCATCACTGTACAAAGAAACTGCCAGCTGTGACTCATCATTTCTGCTCCCTGTGTGATGCTGCACATCAAGAAACTTTTGAAAGTGTAGGGAAAGGAACTTGAAGGAAAAGAATATAACTCCTGTATAGAAGCACTGTCTAAAACTGGAATGACCTGTGGGAGAGCTGGTTAAGTTGGAATAATATCTTGGTAAATTGGAGATTTGGAGAGGAACCTTGTGCATGAAAGATTTAATGAATTTAGTCTTGATAAGAAAAGGTTGTTCATCTCTAAGAAATACTTGTATGGAAAAAAAGAGATATTTGATAATATTTTCCACCAATTTCAAATTCAAGATCAACAGTTTTTCACAAAGAAGTGTCATCCATTCTTCAGCATCTTTTATTCATGAAGCTAAACAGTCATCCTTGTAGTCACTTCAGACTCTATAGTCTGTGGATTTATGATCAGCATCAGTTGCACATGCAGTGGAAATATTGAGAAGCTAACTTTATTCCTCGTTGTAACCATGAAATCCCATGTGTGAAAGGGCCTTAAAAAATACAATGTGAGAGGGTTGGGTTTTTTTTAGAAACAGACAACTTCTCAGATTTTTCAGATAAGGTTCGTTTCTGCAGTAACTACTAGTCAAAGCAAATTTTCCTCTTGTATATGTCTAAGTCTGATTGACTCTTCATTTCAGTACTATTGTAGAATACTCAGATTCTGTCCAAGGATAAGATGCTATAAAAGTATAAAATACTGCTTCTAAAAAGAGGAAAAAAAAGTGCACTCCAGATTCTGCTACTTTTTAATTTCACATATACCCCTGTGTGCTTTTTGAAACAATATTGATTAATTAACAACAAACTTTGCTACATGATTACCCATGCATAAAAACTTCTGAGTACAAAAGACAACCAAAATCAAACCTCAGGTGAAAACAGTCAACAAAGACTCGGAGTAGGAGGAACAGTCTTCAAAATCCTAATAGATTTTTAGATGAAATGGAAATAAGCAAACCCAACAAATTAAAATATGCATGACACAGAAAGTGAAGGCGGTAGCCATATGGGATTTCATGCGTTGACACAAGCATGGTATACGTAGTATAAGTGTTTTGCAGCAGTGACAAGGATATCATTTAGGTATACTGCAGCTTTTGCTTCTCTCTACAAAAGGGAGTAGGATTAACATGAATATGCATCCTCCTAAATATTAATTAAACAATTGTTGCTCTTTGGTGACTCTGGTGTAAAGTATATGGCATGCAATTGTCAGTGCCTGAGCAGCGTAATTAAGAGCACGTCTCAGCCATTGCTCCTCCAGAGCTTCCTTTGCTTTTCCTTTGCTGCTGCTGAAATGAAGGATGTATTTTATCAGCAGTTACACATTTGTCAGCAGATATATTTTACCTGGCAGTTAGTTCTGACAGTCTGATTAATTACAGCTTCCTGTTGCTCTAAATCTTTTAATTTTAAGCACATTTTAGTCAGTTTCTTATTCTCAAGCACATCACTGAACTTTGTTTTTTCATAGGCCTTTGTTTTATTCTTCCCTGTTTGACTATTTGGTTCACTTCCAGGATAAACTCTATGGGACAGGAAGTCTCTTATTGTACATGCTTGCTCAGACACATCTGAATTTGAAAGGGGTAGTCGAATTCTGACCAAGACTTCTACATACTAACACAACACAAACCCACTGATGTTGGTTCTTTTGAAAATGTGAAGTTAATTTAAAAGGCATTTTTCCGTTTTTGCTTAGATAAATGTCTGCAAATTCAGGTTTAGTTTTTACTTCTTCCCCCTCTCTTTCAATACAAAGTGATCGAAAATGAAAGGAAAATATAACAGCAGAGCTCCTGATACCCAGTCTATCAGAGTTATTCAATAAAGTATGGGATCTGGACTGCTTAACTGAACTTGCACTGCAATTTCAGATGCTACCAAAGTGCCAGGGCTAAAGCAGATGAACCTCTGTGTCAGTCGATATCCCCAAGAAAAAAGCCTATTGACGCAATTTACACGTGACAGCCTTGCTGAAGGAGGTTCAAAAGCACTTGCTTCCATTGACTAAGTAGGATGTACATACCTGTGGAGGACTGGCTCTCAAGGCTACATGTATACCAGTTTATTAGATGTGTTTGTGACAGTTCTCTGAGGCTGACTGGCAGATAGCCTGTGTGCATGCTGCAGCCACCTCTCTTACCCTTCAAAAGGGGGTAGCTTCCTTTAAAACACTTATGGCAAAGTTTATCCACCTAGGTTGTGCTGTCACACAAACTCTTCCTGGGAGCTGTTTGGAAAAGTGCTATTTATGAGAGGAAAATGTTTTTAAGATTGTTCCAGCAATTAAACTCTATAAATAATGAAGTCCCATTGCTTAGTTCTTGTCCCCAACTTTTTAACATACCAGTGTAGATTTAGTCTACATCTTCAAAAACCAGGAGCAAGTTAGGCAAATTGGTTCCTATGCAGAAAATCTATCCCAGGCACAGACCTAGCCACATCTCTTAAATGGATACTTTATTTTTGACAACTGAGGGAAGACAAGAATAAGACGTGTAGGCTGCAACTTGCAAAATGAGGAGTGCTTTCATTTTAGTATTCTTGTACGTGGCATTTTGAACACTGAGAAACGGCTGCTTGGACAAAACTTGATTAGATCAGGTCATTGCAAAAGTAAGAGTAATAAATCTGGAATATTCCTTAAAACCAAGTGGATAGTTAAAGCATTGCAAAAAAATCCATGAAAAAGTAGGTTAAACAGGTTTCAGACAAGAATTTGACTATCTGGTTATACCGGTTAACACTTAAATGGAACGTTGGGAGCAATATAAAACCTGATGTTTCAAGTTGTAAAAATATTCTTGCATTCTAAGGATTAACATGAGATCTTCCTGGCAAGAAGATGGGGACAGATTATCCCCCATGTGCCTGCTGTGGAATTTCCTAGATGGTTTTCTGAAGCATCTGGTGCTGGCTGTCATCTGAAATAGGCGAGGCTGAACAAGCCAAGGTTTTCTGCCCCTCTGTCCTCCCCAAATGGCACATTCTATGCTTCCAAATTGAGATGGAGCTGATTGGTTTTTGATTATTTTCTCCACACCATTCAGCACATACACTGAGATTTATGATTTCTAAGGCTCCTTTTGGTTGTCATTTTCCCTGGTTTTATTGAAGTGCTAACTTAGGGACCATTGCAATATGAGTTGCGACCAATAAATCTTGAGCCATTTGCACTTACTTTACCAGAAAAGTTATATTTCTATGTTTCAGCCCCCTGAGTCCTAGAGTGTTTGCTTACTTTTCCATTGTTCCCTCACTTCCTCAATCAACCTACGTGAGTTTCTGCCAAAGTATGAGCAGTCGTAGGGAATTCACAGCAGTCTGCCTTGAAGCAGCATCTCTTACATAGCTTCTACTGCTTTAAGGAAGCACATGTTCAGGTAGCTTTCAGCAGAAACCATCTCTTTTCCTCTTAAACAGTCCCATGATCTCTCAGCAATTTGCTGACAGATATGAGGATCTGCAGCTCCAGAAGATAACTATTCAAAAGGTCCATTGCATTCCCACATTATGGCCATAACTTCCTGATTATATTGCAAAGAAGCAATTAAGATCCACCATATGACTAGGTTTTTTACCCTGGTATTTGCCATAGCTGCTTTGAGTTTCCTATACCTACCTGCACATTCTCACTTTACATGAATACACAGACCAGCAGAGGATTAAAGACAGAAGTTTTGCAGGGGCTGTCACTTCAGACACTTAATTACTTTGAAGTACAGAGAAAGTGGAAGAAAGGTCTCAGCTTTAAAAAAAGAAATGCTAGAGGCTTGACAGCAATGCTGGAAATCCCACCTCCTGACACACTCACCCAGTCACCTCCACAGCTTGTGTATTCAACCACCAACTCCAGCAGCTTATTTTCAATGTAACAGCTTCTTTTTAATGGATGATAACTAATTAGGCACTTTGAAACATATTTGAGATCTGAGGGAATTTGAATATGGAGCTAAAATTTCATCTTGCCACCTCCTTGTACTTTATAGCAGTAATGTGACAGTTCTGTTTGGTATTTCTACTTATTGGATTATTCTAATAATTCCAATGCATACTCATCCTTTTTAAGTAAGTGAAACAGAAAATTAAAAAAAAAAAAAAAGAAAAGAAAAAAGAAGATAGACCAAACCAATCCTATTTTTTAGGTAAAATTTCAGATTCATGATGAAGACACAAAGCTTCTGCAATGGATTCAAGTTGCACACAGGAGCATTACACATCCTATTTTGGTGGGTTACTCTTGGCTGCTGCATTCTCAGCTTCTCAAAATGTGTCATATCCCTGAGTGCCAAATGCTATTGCCAGCACTTTCCAGTCCAGATTTACAGCAAAAGAAAGGGGCAGCAGCCTGCTGACCTGTTAACTGAAGGAGAAATTAGAAAGGCACCAGCTGGTGTCAGAAGACATACAGCAACTAGGCTAAGAACCTGGGGAATGTCTTGAATAAAAGAGCTACCTGAACAGTTGAGGGTTTTACAAATTAGAGCTGATTTACAAAAGACCAGCTTAAAATCAATCATCTGGTTTACAAGGCATTCATGACCAATGAAAGCATGCATCCTGCTCATTGTAAAGTGCGGCTAAATGAGTAAGCTGCAAGTACACAACACTTAGCTGGGCTAAGACCTACATATATCACAAAGTAGCAATTAATTTGTAAGACACTAGCAAAAAATTAGGTTAATAATTAAGTAATAATTAAGCTTCCAGAAGGCTGATGGGACTTTGTTTTGAATCTGAGTTCCATTTTGTTGCTTTGTTATTTCTGAAGTGTCTGGAGATATATGTGTAAATAGTAAGTAAAAGACTATAAAAATGGAACAGATTTCATTAATACAGCAGGTGGGATGGTTCCCAAGCACATTATGTGCTTAAAAGTTAAGTTGTCCAATTCTAAGGTAAATTCCCAATCTATGGGAATTACTATCCTCTGCTTACACCTACTTCTTTCTGACCATGATAAAAGAAAGCCCTGTGTGACTAAGTTAGATGATTAACTTGTAGGCTTGTGAGGTAAAACTAGAATCTATTGCCTCTCGGGGAACAAAAGGGCAGAAAATTGTTTCACACAGAAGTGCTCAAAATAACCCCACTCCAAAACCCGCCTTCTGTAAGGCTCTTACCTCGCATTTCCAATGAATTACTAGCCTCATTGTTACAGCTGGCAGCTTGAAGCAGCCAGGGTAAGAAAACAGTGACTTTGTCTTGGCAAAGAAAGTATGAACATGATGAAAAGAAGGTGACCCTTAGAAGCCTCATCTTTAGACACTGAAAGTGAGAACAGATTCATGAGTTGAAAGAATAGTATATACCCACTGAGATTTCAAAAGTCTTTTAAAACCTCAGCACTACCAGCATCTCCCCCCAGAATAAATTTAGGTATCTGACAAGTTAGATTTTTATTATTTTAACACTTTTGTTTTTTTTCCAAACGTTTCTGTTTTAAATATGTTGCTTTAAGGAGATTGTTTCATCTCTAGCTATAATTGCTATTGCTTCCAGCATGAGGAGACATCTCGATGATGGATATGCCAGAGGTGCTAGGGTAATTGCTGTCAGAGTACACAGGGTTTCAAACTCCAGGTCTGGCCTGAAAATGGGAGAATCGTGTTCAACTGAAGTGATGATCAGACCTCAGAATAGGTTACACTGAATGAAACCAAAATGATGATCAAGTCATAAAACCCTTCAGTCTCAACTGGAACCTTAGAAATTCAAGCATGCAAAGAGATTACATTCTAGTTCTGAGCTGTAAAGAGGTTTTTGCCCACTTTACGTAAAGATTAGTCATTGTACCGAATCTTTAATCTGTTTGAAGGTAAATACAAGCACTGCCTACCACAGAACTGAATTTTGGGTGTCTTAAGGGTGCATTAGGAAACAGCTCTTTTTAGACTTCACCAGACTGTCAAAATTCTTATTGATAGCAACTATTACAAAGGACATTTCCAGTTGCATTTTCACTTCTGTATCAGGTCTTTCCCCGTCTCTCTGTCTATTGTATATCCCTCTTCTCCTCTCACCCACCATGGCAAATCCAATGTGAAGCATGTGGAATCGTTGCTTTTCCCTCTGTGCTTTTTAACCTGTTTTTTTGATACACTTTCCAAGGCTTTTATTTTAATGATAGTTCCAAACCGTTTCCTGTTCTTTCGTTAATCTTTCAGTACAGATCTACTCTCGGCAGACGGCTCCTCTTATTTGCATGCCAGCACAATGTTAAGCCCTTTCAGCCTGATTTGAGTGATTGACAATTTAGTTCCTTTTAGCAGTCTGGAACAACTGATTTACCACTGTGGGTGTAACTGCTTTCTCTCCGACACTGCTAATTTACCGAATGAATTGTGCTGTTGCACATTTACTGAGACTAACAGAAATTGGAAGTTAAAATTATGTAAAACAGTTGCAAACTTATTCTGAATATTTCACTTAAACTGTTTTTTATCTTTGCAAAAGTAGGGTCTTTGTACTGCTGTTAACTAAGGTATAATTGATACAGGAGTGTATCACATTTTATTTCTAAATGAATAATAATAAAAAAATCCACCTCTGACATATAGCTAATGCTCATGGAAAAATCAATAATATAGCAATAGCTTCCTGCATGTGTTCTTTATGATTGCTTTTCTCATTCCTCTTCATATTATACAACTACAAATGAAACTGAATTAAAAATAAAGTATTTGCAGTTAACTCAGGATTCATTTCAATTTCAGGATTTAATTGAATTTACATTAAAGAAAAACAGGAGAAATGTAGAGGTAGTTAATTGCTTGCATATGCTTTATTTCAAGTTGCTTTGTTTATTTGTTTGGTAGGGTTTTTTTCAGGAGCAAGGAAGGTATGACAAAGTATTACTGATATTTTGAAATGTGTAAATAAATGTTACATTAAGTACCTTATAGGTTTGAAGAGCTGCTCTCTGTGGCCTTGCTATGCCAAATCTGAGCTCTGAGTTCCTAAGAAAGTAGGTGATGGTTTTGTTGCTTCGCAGTATGGCTGATCTGAAATTAAACACACTAGTTGTGGTAGGGCTGAAAGCTTTACTGAAAATTCCCACACAAAAATGGCTGAGTTTCAAGGTTTTTCAGCCTTAAAGAAAAAATGTGATAGGTTTTTTGGGTTTGGGTTTGGTTTTAGCATTTTTTCCCATTTTTTAAAATCCCTCTCATTTGATAAAGGTGTTGTATTTTATACCTTCAAATTGACTTGCTATGCGCTTACTGTATGTCGAAGTTACTCAAAATAAGTTTTGATTAGTAGGAATTTAATTTCCTTACTGTGGAAACATTGCTTTCCCTCCTTTTTTTTTTTTTTTTTTAAATCCTAATTTAGATTGAAAATTTATTTTAATTTCATAAAGGTCTCACTTGCAGAGTATCATGAGGGGAACAAGAACATTTACAATCAGAACTCTCAGATGGTATTAGCAGACGGAGTTAATATATATCTGTTTGTACGGAAAGAACAATAAAATAGCTTCTTTAGGGTTTGTTTATAAATGCAAATATTTAATAGTGAAGAAAACCAACCAAGCTGACCATCTATCTTCCATACACATCTCATGTCTTACTGAAGCACCAAGTGAACATTTTAAGGTAAGGTTTAAGGAAAGTTTTAGTGTGTTCTCCAGATGTGATAAAACAATAAAATTGCTGAGGAATATTAAAGACAGAAATGTACATGCTCCTACTAACAGTGTTGTTCTTAAGGTCCACTAGTGCAAGCAAGTGCAGAATCAGGTCCAACATGTTCTTCACTCTCAGGAAGCTCTTCTGGCCAACATCTATCAGGCACAGCATTTACAAGGATGATTTTATTCTAGAGAGCACACACCTAAAGGCATGCACCAAGCTGGGGCGGGGGGGAGAAGAGGAGGGATAAGTGTGTTAAAGCCTTGCCATTTGTGGCTACATTGAGCCAGGAAGAGAAATGCCAGGGACACACATGGCAGCAGTAGTTTAAGGAGGCAGAAGAGAAGTGCCCAGAGCAACAGGCTCACTAGAAAACACAACTCAGTTAAAAAGTAGCTCTACAACAAAGAGCAGAGGCAATTGCAGGGACCCTGCAAATATTTCATGCTAGGAGTTTACATTGCCATGTGTTTGCTGTTATTGTCAGCCGACTTGCTAGATAACATTGACAATTTGGTTTACTCAGGCTGTAATTGCCCTTCTGAGTGGGATGTGGATCCATCTTCTCTAAGGAGTTGCTTTTGCTCCTCCTAATCTCTGTGGTACCAAAGATCTCCCCCAGTACTTGCTGGGCTGGCAGCCCACTGCTAAGTGAGCAACATTTCCAGGGTAATGGGTATGGGCAGTTGCATCTCAGTGTAGGGTCAGTTAAAAGGCACACAGCAGAATGTTTTGAAATGGACATCTGGCATGCAGTAAATGCATTTAGGAAGCAATAAACAGCTCATTTTGAATGACTTCTGCAATTGGTTTCAACACAAGCAGTTGGTGGAAAAACAAGCTTTTAGAAAGGTCATTTAGTGCCGTATATAACCCATCTCTTCCAGTTAAAATGCTTAGCAGTGTACAAAGCAAATTTCAGCCCATTTCTGGTCTGATAATTAATAGAGTCTTCTACTCTAGCTGGAGCAATACAAAGAAAGTGAATGTTGTCCTTGTTATTCAGACTTAATAATTTACCATTTAGTTTGTCAGGATATCTTTGAAAGAAGCTGATTGTTGAAATCCAAGTACAGTCGATGTGAAATAATGTATATTGTATCTTCAAGATGAACAGGGAATTCACATGCTTTTAGTCAGTAGTAGATTACCAACAACCCTTGGAAAAGATTTTCAACTGTAAGTTGTAATACTGCAATTTTCTTGCTGTTCTGTTCAGAGGGTATAGATAAAATACTAATGCTAAAGTATTTAAATTTCTAAGCCCTTAAAAAAGGAAAGATATTTTCTTCCCTTTATTTATCATTGGATATGATTAATGAGCAGTATGAGAGCTACAAATGTAGGTTTCCAGTGATAAATAAAAGGATCAGATTTCTAAACTGGCCAGACATATTGACAGTGATGTATGACAAATACATTGCAATTATCCTGAGAGAGGTTATTAATTATTTCCTAAAATAAAATAAATATATTTGAGTTACTAAGCTGTGACTACTAAAGAATATTGACTCCACATACTCCATAATCAAAACTAATAATCGTTATTCCTGAAAATCAGTGTGTTTAATATGATTTAAATATATCAAGTCTGTACTTATGTAAATGAAGGCAAGTAAATCATGTTTCAAGTTGTGCACAAAAATTGCAATGCCCTAGGATGGGTTACCCTGATTCCTTTTTAATTTTATATTATGTTTTTAGCCAGAATATTATTTTCCAATTTTTCTGTTGATCATTGCTTGATAAAACATGGTATATGTCATTTTAACCAAAAGTCCCACCCGTGTTGTATGTTTCTTTTCTAAGAACAAATGTGTGTCTTTTTCTAAGTATTATTTTCTTAATTATTAGTTAAGAATCAAGAGACATATAAATTACATTTCATGGCACAAACGAAAACCTGTAAAGTTAGTGTGGAGTCCTGCCTGGGCCTGGCTCAGAAAAAAAGAGTTTCATTCTGCCAAGTACGTTAATATTTCAGACTTTGCTTTCATTTTGTAGAGCAAGACAAAGAACATTCAACACATTCGTTATAAAGCCAAGAGAGAAGTCAGCGTGCTGTGAGGTTGGGCAGTCAGGTGGTGTAAGAAGGACTACGGTGTTCCCAAGCAGCCTGGTCCAGCAGCCAACTGGTGCTTGCCGTGCTCCAGATGAATTTGTATTCAGAACTCTAACTGAGCATCTGAGATGGGGGAGCACTGAGTGATCTGCCCTGTACTGATTCTATCTTAGTGATTAGCTATGAAGTGGTATCTCTTTGGATGATGTAAATTTGTAGTGATGAGTAAGAATATGAAGAAAGGCAAAGACTAATCCTGTCTGTGCCCTTCCCGCATCCCACAAATTACAGGATATTTCTGCTGAAAGAACCTGCAAAAAGGCGGTTAACATTGACCTTAAATGGTCATAGTTAGGTCTGTAAATTAACAAGCTATTGAAGACAGCAATTCCAGCTGTGTTTCTTCAAAAATTTCTGCTAAAAGTCATCCATCTTTGGACCTTGGCACAGCTTCACAAGAGGTATGACTGTGCTTGTAGCTTGTGCAGATACACCAATCTGATTCTCACTAACATTGCAAATAACATTAGTGAGTTCAGCATGGGCCAGTTGGTCAGACACTCACCGAAGACTTGAAGTGAGCACTTCAGTCAATGGATCAGCAATGCTAGTCACTCTCTGTGGTCTCCTAAGCCAGCTAAGACAGTTCAGGACTGTTAAACGGAGACATCACCTCACCTTCAGTTCAGAAATCCTGCGAGTCTCACATTGCTGGGAGATGGGCAAGCGTTTCTCTGTGATAACTGGACCTTCATGGTCCCTTTGGTCACATTTGGTGTTGGGGAACTGCGCTAGCTAGAGATACTGTCCAACCTTCTATGTATGTATGTGAGTAATTTCTCTCTCAGATATCTAAGAGTACCCAGCTTTGGACAGAAATATGAACCCTGAATGCATAAGAGTGCTTAATTTCCTGTTGAAGCCCACAAATGGCTTTGGTGGGCCAATAACAGTATTTACACCAGCACAGACTAAATCATAATAGTAAAGTCCACACACAGAACTCACAGGTTCACTAGTGTGCATACAAATAGGCTAGCCTCCTTTTTCCTTGCTCACTCCTTAACACCATAGCTTTGTCTGTTAATATTCACATCCTGTCATGCAGGCTGATGAGACATGCAGCTGAGATGGAGAGTTCATGCCAAACCCTTTGCAAGGTATTAGTGTTATTCAAGGCTGGAGATTGCCTGCCAGGGGAAGGTCACTTGTCTTGTTGGAAAAGTTAAACATTTCGTTGAACACAGAGATTTGACAGTGGTGCATGACACATTAGTAACTTTATCGCACCTAGCTGAAAGTTTATGTGCATTAGATTGCCCTGCACTTTTCCAACACGAAGGAGGATCAGATTGGGCTGAACACTTTTCGAAGTGAAACTGCTCTTAGCAGAATGGATATTCATTATAGTACCTCAAGATTATTTTATCTCGATTTGAAGTATCGGGAGTGCAATAATTAAATAAGGGTACAACTCTGGATCACATTTGGCCATTCCAGCACCTTTGAAAGTTTATGGGATATTTAAATTATTTTGACCTGCCATTTGAGTTGTTAATCAACATTTTTGGTTGAATATAAAATAAATTATTAAGAAATTGTTTTGTGCTTATATAAAATTAAGCAATATTATAAACATAATTATAATAGAAACTGTAGAAGAATATAATTGTAATAGAAGAAAGTGTATTTTTGTAGGACAGTTGTTTTTTTTCCAGCCCGTTGTTTGGTAGATAAGTACCTTATTGACAGTTTTATTATCTGTTAAAAATCAGTTTAAAGAGTTTGTTGGATTGGAGGTGAAGAGAAGGGAGATTATAAAATAAAAAAAAATTGTTTATTTCCAGTACTTTCAACAGACTGCTTTGAACCAGGGAATTTTGAGGGAACGATGGGAGCTGGCTGACCTTTGTCCTTATCTAGAGAGGGGAGTACATACATACAGACAGGTTTCATTCTGGTTTTGGATATAAATGCCAACCTCAGGTATTAATAGATTAGATCATCTTGTCTGTAAAAAAACATGGTGATGAATCTATGCCAAACATTTTCTTGGCACAACCACAACAATTTCAGAGAATATTTTGGTTGTAGAAATGCCTGTTTCCAATTGCACAAATACTTTTTGAAATGGATGCAGGTAAGCTAGGAATGGAATAGATCTGCTAAGTACAGTAAGTGAAAGAAATTAAGTCCTCACACAGCAGGTCCTCACACTAATTACAAAGTGGGAAAAATGGCTATAAGGATGGATGACCTATGAAAAAAGTGGCTCTGTTTCTTCTGCTCCCTTAATTCATCCACAGTTATATCAACTCAGCTATATCTTAGCAATAAGTATGCTCTTCTATGCTTGAAAAATCAAAATCTTATCTATTTGGTTCTAGTAGGCTTTACTGTTGCCTAACCATGTCTTAGCACCTGGATATCTAATAAATGCTTCTTATTCAAAAAATACAAAGCTTTTAAAATCCACCTTGATCACTGGAGGGAGTATTCTACCAGAAAACTGACATAATTTCTCACCTTTAAAACATGGAGGCAGGGAGGCATCTAACTGTGTTCAGAGTTCCAAGCAGCCTGAGCTCACTATCCACACACAAGGACAAGCAGCAGTAAGTACCGTTCTCAGGCTGTGATGCATCTCTTGTTCTTCAGCCACCTCCCCTGAAATACTAAGCAGAAAGATATAGAGAAAACCTTACACACCTGGGAGGACGGACAGTGTGAAATTGTAGCTCTGAATTGACTTCAGAAAGGAACGTAGGGTACCTGGTGGTATCCATAAATCTCCCCCTTGTGAAGCCCCAGTTTTTTATAAACACTCGAAAAGAGTGAACTTAGAATAAACGTTCAGTGTGGGAGATGGGCATGAAGGGGCACAGACTTCAGCAAGAAACAAGCACAGAGAGGGATCTTTGTCCTCACTTTGATCCCTACAAAGCTGTCTTCTCTCAAGAAACAATATTCTGCATGGAACTGATCCCTAATTTCACTCTGACCCCTCGGTCAGGTGTCACGGTGGTCAACTTATTGAAAACAACTGCTCACTGTGCAAGAAACAGAGGATGTGTCAGGAGTGTGAGAGAGGACAACATTAATAATACTGTAATGCTAGGCAGTAAATTTATGATACTCACTGCTATTATAAATGTTCAAATCCTATATCATATCAATAACCCAGGGTGCTGAGTACATTAGCCTGTGGAATGACACTCAGACATGCCTGGGATTCACAGACAAGGCATGGGATGCCTCTGGCCCACTGTGGACATCCTGAGTATAGAATATCAGCATATCAAGGTAGGTATCTGAGTCTCACTTCACAATCTAAGAATAAAAATGAACATCTTTTGAATTTAATTTAAAAAATCCCACATTGATCAGACAAATCAGCGTAAAAGGAGACAAGAGATACTAACTCATACATTCTCTGTATTGCAGACTCCTTAACTCAGACACAGTGAATCACATCATCAGTGTTTGTGTGCCTGGGTTCCCCAAGAGCGATTTACCCCATTCTGCATAGGTGTGCAGACTTATTACTTGCCTTCTTGTCTGATTGTCCTCTTTTCCTCAGACAAGTAATTTGTGATGCTATGAGTCCAAGGACTCCAACTCTTGACCAACACTCAGCCTGGCTTCTGGAGAGAATGGGTCTAAGTGTGATGGTGCAGTTTATCAGCATTCCCTTTCCTCACATACCCAGCAATGACCTTTGAACCCGTTAGTCAGTCCCAACTGGACAGTGTGTTGCCACTGTTAGCAGCTGCTATTGTGTGACCTTTGGTGCTTTAATGAATGAAGACACTAATCAAATCTCAAAACATTTTTTAATCAAGATTTCTCTTTTGTTTTACTCAAAAGCACCTTTTTTTTTCTCCTTTTTAACTGACACCACAGCTCACAGACGGATTGCTCTGTTCCTCCTTTGGTCTTCAGGAATGGCACAGAAACAGTGGCTCTTCAGTTCATCTGCTGAGAGTTACTGTACGAAAGATAGGGGAAAGGAGAAAAGAAGCAGAGGGTATTGTAATTAACATTAACTTCAGAAACATATGATTAATGTTATTTGCATAACCAGCATTTAACCAGCAGCAGCAACCTCATGACGATAGGTCTTTTGGGGGAATGTTGTGGCAAACGTAAGGAGCTGCTGTTGTTGGATAATAATGTTCTTCTGCAAAAATTCTCTCCATGATCCATGCGTTAGAGTTGCAAAAATAACTGTAAGGGGGTAGAAATAGCTCCTGGGTAGAAATACCAGACTGCAGCTGAACCTCGCCTGCACCTTTATGAATATTACAAGGACACTGACTTATTACCAGTGTATATTCTATATAGCAGAGTCTTCAAATTATTAATAAGACTGAATGAAACTTGCTGCAAGCCTTGTTTCTCTATCTGTATCCTACTCTAGTATCTAGACCTTATAAAAAACATCAAAATAACATTTTAAATGTTTAAGCCTATGGATATTTTTGTGAGAATTATCCTTCGGTACTACCTCGTCCAGTTAAAAATGCAAGCAAAAGAAAAGAAAATTGTCCCTAACCTTTTTTTCCAAAGGCTAGAGAAACAGACAGCTTTTATTCTAAATGCTTGCACTGCTGTTCATCTGCAGCCTACAGGAAGCAAGGTCTGTGAGGGTCACATCCTTTAGTCATTTTTCTGTGGCCATCTAATGATTTGTTCAAGTCACTTTTCCATACTGGTCCTGGGGAACATTAGGAATGTTCTGTTATACAAGCAGTAGCTCCTGCTCTACAGAGACATGTGTGATATGCTAAATTTAACCCCCTCCAAGTCTCGCTGGCTTCAATGAGATTATTCATTTAGGCAGAATAGTTCACCAGCTATAAAAATAAGCACGGGTGAGCTATGCATTCAGCGTTCCTGGTTATAACTATTGTGAGCCATTATTATCTATGAACTTGTTAAGCATCTACAATTTGCTCAGCATTAGACATCACTAGACACATTAAAAGAATGTGAGGGTTAAAATCTAGATGCCATTGAGTTAAAGACAAAGTTATCTTAGGTTCCAATGGGGTCATTATTTCAGCCTTGCAATCTTTAATGTGGATCTGAAAATAAAATGCCCTAGAAACTGTAACTAGATCAAATCATGAAAGACACACTTAAATTATTTTTGCTGAATGAAAGAAAAAGTTACTTACAATTGAATTTGACATTGTTTTTCTTCTTGTAGGTTACATGCTTCATTTAACCAGTTTAGGAACCTTGCGGTGCTCTGATATAAGAGAAATACAGAGCAGAGTTCTTTGGTGCAATTCTGGGCTTCGGCACACATCCAGGTGCAAAAGTAGAACAAGAATAACCAAACAAGATATTTATATGGTATCTTGAACAGGAATAGGAAGGTGAAAATGAGATAACTACTTCACAGAAGCAAACAGCATGGTTTTATCTGTTCTGCTGCGTACAAATTTGGCCATTTTGCAGGAAGACAGAATTTCCAGCTGATATTGCTGGCAACAGCAGATGTGCTTTGGGACATAAGTTCCCTTCACCATCTCTGATAAAGAAACAGAAAATTCCAGGAGTTAGAAGCAATAACGTTGCTGGAAGCAACACAGGTCTGTAACAACCTAAACTCCTTTGGGTGCTGGTTCCACCCTCTTTCCTGACCCCCACATATGTGGTTCGGCCCTACACTACAGAACAGTACCCAAAAATATACAGGCACATATTTGCATATGACCTCATGGCAATACTTAAAATTAATTCTGCAAAGGACTGATCCACAGGCTGATTTCAAAGAAGGAGCAGGAATATGTGGCTTGGACAGGAACTGGGATAGGCTTGACTCTTTCAACACAGCATGGTTACAGATTGGCTTGAACAGATCATGAAACTTTAATCTTCAATTATAGTGAGTCTAAAGAACAATGACTCTATTGAGACCAGGGATTTTTGCAGACTGTCAAGCTAAGAATTTGAGCTTCCAGGCTCCCCTTGTGCCTGCTTTCTGTGAGTTGCCCTGGAAGAGCGTAATGGAGAGATCAGGGATGGAGTGCATGTTTTCTGAAACATTCACCCACTTGCAACTGGACACTCATGTCCTTTATTCATTGAAAATTCACTCCAACAGTCACAAGAATGCCTGTTCAGTTTTCAACCATATAGGATGACAGCATTGTAGGCAAGACTTGTTTCTACCTGATATTCCTACTAGAAGTTATGATGATGATGAAAGGTGTTTGAGGAGAAGGTTGTTTAAATTTAGAGGTTTTAGAAGGAGAATTTGTTATAATATTATTTTGAAAATATAATCTTCCATGGTAAATTAAAATTGTTCTGTTATTTTCTGTGTAGTTTTCAGGATTATATGCTGTTATATTACCTGCAGGAGTGTACAATTGTTAAAGTATTTTTTTCCAAGCACTAAGGTTATCTGATGACATGAGCATCTCATACTAAATTAAAATTTATTTCACAAGAGTGTTAACGCCCTGCTAAGGAGTATCTTTGTCTTGGTAAATTGGTTGTTGTGACTGTTTCTAAAAACAGATGTAGCATTATCTGAAAGCTCAACAAAATGTCAGAGAATATTTGTTTCATTTAGAGGATTGCTAGCTTTCTGGCAGTAAGTGTGTTGATCTGTGGATTTTTTGAACATGTTAATTACATACAAAAAATTATCTTTTCAGTATTTATTGCAGAGTCTAATGCTGATGGAACACTAGATGTATCTACTGAATTCTTGATGCAGTTAAGTCTAAACCCCTAGTATGGAGTTCATATGCATCATAAGAACAGCATAGTTTCAGTTATATGACTATCTAAAAAGATCTGGTTTAAGTGGATCATGGAAAGAGTTACCTGACGGAATGAGGGCTGCTCTCAATGAAGTCATCGCCCATTCTGTGTTGATACTGGGGATTCCTCCAGACCAGGTTCATGATCTTGCACACAGCATTGCTGAACTTCATCAAGTCCACATGGGCCAACTCCTCAAGCCTGTCAAGGTCCCTCTGGATGGCATCCCTTCCCTCTAACATATCAGCTGCATCACTCAGCTTGGTGTCATCTTCAGACATACTGAGGATGCATTCAGACCCACTTTCTATATAGTTGATGAAGATATTAATCAGTATTGGTCCCAGTACGGACCCTTGGGAAACATCACTCATTACTATTTTTCACCTGTACATTGAGCCACTGACTGTAACTATTTGTACAGCCAGCTCCTCATGCTTCTAACAACCCATCCATCAAATCCTTGTCTCTCCAATTTAGAGGTAAGAATGCTGTGGGAGATTGTATCAAAGGCCTTACATAAGTCTGAGTAGATGAGATTTGTAGGAGTCTATGTAGATGACAACCCTTGTCTACTGATGGTCACTCCTTCATAGGAGGCCACTAGATTAGTCAGGACTCCTTCTGGATGAGTCTATGGATTTGCATGTTTCTTTGGTGAGGATATCACAGTTATATGTGATATTGTCCTAGTCCTACTTCTTTATAAAATCTGAGCAGCAGGTAAAATGTTTGTATGATAGAAGTGTGAGAGAAGATTGTAGGGGACTCACGCAAAGGTCTTTGCTGACCTTACCAAGAAGAATGGAAAGACAAGCTAAATGTTTACTGTGTTGATTTACTTTTCCTCCACGCTTTAAAAGCTGTCAAAAAGCAAAAAAACAGAGTGTTGTAGAATTAAAGACTATTACATAAGCACAAAAGGCTGTTAACTTTATGTGTGAACACAGTTCTGGTACTGCATAACTTCTGTATGTTTGGAATTTTTTGCATCTATGACCTTCTAGTGCAACTTTCTGTACTTTAATTTTTAATTCTAGATGGAATGTTAAGAATTCATTTACTGTGCTCTACAGAGCATGAGTTAACTAAGAGCTGCTGGTTTAACACTTGAAATTCAAAACCTGATCCTACCTGGAATAATTAAGAAAGGAGGGATAAAGACACATCTTTGACATCAGGATAACAGCCGTTCAGTTCTCCAGTTCCTGCTCAGAAGTCAAGCAATATGCAGTTTTTTCTGTTTAAAGAGTCATATGAAGAACTTGATATAAAAAACATAAGGTATTTTTCTCTGTTGTTGCAGGAAGAAACAATTTCCCTGTTTTAATTGATTTTTTTGTGTGTGTGAAAATCAAACCGTGGCAGATATCTGGCAGGGAAAATTTCCATTGCACCAAGGTAAAGTCATAAAATTTTAAACAACTTAAGCCTTTAAATCAACAACATATGGGACTGATTGTAAGCATCTCAATCTATCTTATAATACATGAGAAAATGACCTTTCCAACAATTTAAAAAGGTTAAGTTTCAAAACCAGCAAAGATTTTTTAAATTATAAAATTTGCAATTAGACTGGGTAATACATCTGCACAGGGAATTGTTAAAATAAAACTCAGGTAAGATTCAGAAAAAAATTCTTTTCTGATTCCAGTAACAAGGCTACTGAACACTCAAAACTGATTATAGTACCTTTTTTTTTTTTTTTAAGTCAGGGATAAAAGATTCAGGACTTGAGGCTTCCAGGTTGGAGTCTAGTACATATCATATTTTATACTTGTCTTTCTGTATAATTGCTACTGATTAGGGTCAGAAACAGATTACGGGATAAAAAAGATGTGGCATCTAACCTGTTACATTAATTGTCCTGTACAATAATTCTGTGGTGTAAAGTGCTGCTCAAGATAAATAATGGAAGCAGAATAAAAATGTACTCAATATCTGTGTCTCAGCTTTGACAAAAGTTTCTAGTAGGGAACTAGAGTTGCTACCTTTACTTAGATGGAGCAGCTGCACATATCTACCTAATATATGGAGAGCTTTCATTATTACTTCTTATAATATTTAATTTACTTTGAGAGTTTAATATTTCTATAAATATTAAGAGCTTGTACAAAATATTAATCCTACATTAAAAAAAAAGTACAATTCCAAATCATACATATTTTGTGAATTTCTTTGCAGTATGTACATAACACTGTAGCGCCATTCTCGTAACAGCTGGTGGGAAGTGGTTCACTGCAATAATGTTTTTTTCCGTAGAAATTGTGATTAAATGAAAAATGGAGCTTTAGAAGTTTTGACCTTTAGACGTTGATAAAAGACTGCGAAAATATCACCTATTGCCTGTCTTGAGTCAAGAGAGGCAATGTAATATGGGCATAGGTTCAAAAGAGTGCAAACACATCTTCAACACCGAAGATACAACTATTGCATTTTCTATGTTATTTGTTAAGTGGAAAAAATATGTTCTTGAAATTGATGTTTTTTTTAAATTTTGCTAATCTGACTGAAGATAAGGCCACATTGGAGCAGGTGCACACCTAAAGGACTACAGTCTGTGGATAAGACTATGTTGGAGCAGGTGCAAGAGGAGGAATTAATTGCAACATTAAGCCCAGTGGTCTGGTCCAAATGGGCCAAAGGTGGAGAATGTACTAGAAATAACTTTAAATTGTTGCACCCCATGATTTGAGTTGCATTTTGTAGGAAGTACTACAGCAGAATCCGCCAAAACCAGTGGAGGATAAGCCTTAAGAGAAGCAGTTCTAGTGCAGCAGTGACCCGACCTGAGCTGGCTTTGGCACCCAACAACTTTGTGCAACACACCACCTTTCCTGATCTGAGTGACCACCATAACAGATGGAGCCCAAAGTCATGGACTCAATCAACTCAACGGACATTTTGTGGACATTTACGGACATTTTACAGAGGTGTTCAATAGATCAAGAGAATGATATTTGTGTATTGTAGGTATGGGAAAAGTATCATGAAGGATGGAAGAGGGAGTAGTGGTTAATGAGTACCTATTGGATAGTGCAGGACCTGAGCATGATGTAAATGGTGTGGAATAAGTGATGGAGAATATATTGGCTTTTTTCTGGGATAGAGTTATGAAGCTCTCCTCTCCTGGAGATGGCTGAACATCTGTCTGCTGATGGAAAGCAGCGAATTAATTCCTTATCTTGCTTTGCTTGCTTGCACAGCTTTTGCTTTACCTATTAAACTGTCTATATCTCAACCCACAAGTTTCACACTCATGTGAAAGTGAGCAAGTGGCTGGGTGGTGCTTAGCTGCCAGCAAGGATTAAATCATGACCCTGCACTAGAGCATTAATTTTCACTCTTCTTGATTTTGTGAGTAGTAAGTTGTACAGCTGTTGTGGTAAAAAAAAATGCATGAAATTTCATCTTTAAACTATGTTCCATGAATTGTTTTAAAAATAATGGACTGAAGGTTTAACCTTGCATCATGAAATGACTGAGAATTACTAAAGGTGCTCAATCACAGGCCAGCTGCATAACTTGGAGTCTGTGTGTGTGTGTTGCATGATTCCTCTTCAGGCGCCAGCGGTCACAGATTGAGGTGAGAAATAATTTGCAGATATTCCTCGAGGAAAGATGCAAAGCTTGTTAGGAAGATGGAAGAACACTTCACCATTGACCTGCTCCACATAAAAATGTTCAGATCATGTCAAGAGATCAGAAAACACTGAAGAATGTCAATTTGGACTTTCTTTTTTTAATTTATTTTCATGTGTTATTGACAGAAGATTGAAGAACAACATAGAAATTAATACTTCTTTTTTTTTTCCAAAGTTAAATATAACTATTACAGAATTGGGGAATTCCAGTAAAATATTCTTTATCAGCTCAGTTCAGCTGCATGGGAAGAGTGGGGAGACAGAGGCACTTCTGACCTGTTTGATAGGACGAGAAGAAACACCTCAAGTTGAGCCAGGAGAAGTTTAGGTTGGACCTTGGGAAAAATTTCTTCACTGAAAGGGTTGTCAGGCACTAGAACAGGCTTCCCGGGGAAGTGGTGGAGTCACAATCCCCAAAGGCATTTAAAAGATGTGTAGATGTGGTGCTTAGTGACATGGATTAGTGGTGACTTGGCAGTGCTGGGTTAATGGTTGGGCTTGATGATCTTAAAGGTCTCTTCCAATCAAAGTGATTCTATGATTCTATCTCCACCCAAAATGTAATTCCTTCCCCAGGGAGATGTACTCCCTCTTACACTCACACACAGTCATGCCCAACATGATTTCTACCCATTGTGGCCTCTGCAATATTAATAACAATTGTAATTACGTTGTGTCTCTCTGACCCCAGTTTGACATAACACATTTGACTTTACGTACTAAGCTAAATGTTTAATCATGAGCATACTGAGGGAGGAGCAGGTGTTCTCAATATCTCACCTCTAAATGCTTGCCCTATGGCTGGTTTCCTTTTACACACTCATTTATTATAAAGCTGATGGAACTCACTGCTCCTACTGAGTTTCTTAAATAACACCTCCGGCATCAACTTTATTAAAAAATAAAATCAAATGTGAAAGAAAAAGGGCAGGTGAATGGTCATAAGGACTTGGTACTTTAGATTACACAGCTCCTTTGGTATGTCCTTACATTTAACGATGAGTGTTTGGTATCTTCAAGTATATAATCACTTCAACTCATGTCATTACTTGGTTTAACAGGTAGTGCTTAAATCATAGTTCTTGATGGATTGACAAGAGAATGCTTTTCCCTTCCAACTAAATACAAAGTACATAGATCCAGGTTCCTTTTTTTTTTTTTCTAAAGATTTTTAAGACTGTTTCGTTCCTGAACCTGCAAGGACTAGTCAAGAGATTTCATGCAATAATGTCAGAAATGTACCTGATACAGGACTTGTGTCATTCTCTGCAGAAAGGTAAAGCACGGGTCACTTTCTTTTTATCAAAGAACTATTCAGCATAAAATAAATCTGGATTCTCATTCTGCATCTGACTCAAAATAATGAAGATGAAGCCTTTGAAACGTTACTAAAACCCAATGGAGGCAGGTGCTTATTACGCAAAACTGATTTCTTGATGAGAATTCTTAGAAATTGCTACCACTTGTATGTTTGCAATGCACTTTGACCTTTCCCAGTGCTGACCTATGGCCAGAAATGACTGCTATTCCCGCTACCTCTGATCTCCAGCACAACACAGACCAGAGAATATTGCTTGATAACACTTGAATAAAGCCCATAACTCCTGACTGAGGTAGAGGGCTGTCCCTTCGAAAGCCATTCAGTCTTTATTTGAAGACCTTGAGTAATGAGGAATGCATGAGATGTCTAGAAAATTAACTGCTGTAAGAAGTATATAAAATTCCATGCTGATTCAAGCTACTAAATTGTATGTTGTCTGTTGGGATTAAGAGCCTTCTTCACTAGAAAACAATCTCTCAAAGGCAGTACTTGCACACTAAGAGCAAGTCACCTTTCAGCCCTCCCTTGGATACACTAAAGAAATCAAACTTCTTTATCCTCTGGCTGAAAACATGTTTTTTCCTGAATGTGTCTGGTTCATACAACTCTTGTCAGTCTTTTCCAATATCCTTTAGAGCAGACACCAGAACTGACAGTAATGCTCTCATTAATGTCAAGGAGAGTCACACTAATACCACTTTATAATTTTCCTTGTTTCCACATCAAAAGTTCCCATGGGTTCTTTCCACACTTAATACTGCTGGAAATGGGTGCTCAATTGGTTGACTACTGTCACCTTGCGTCATCTTCAGTCTTACTGATTGCTAAAAAAGTATGTCATCCTATAAATGTGACCCAATTCCTTGTAGTTGTATATATTAAAATATGAGTTGCTAAGTACTACTTATAACGAATCTCTCATCACTCTGTAGAACTGGCCTGCTCTTAGCATTATTTACAGTTCCCCAGATTTTTCTTCAGTGGCTAATTGTCTGTTTTGTTCAATTTAGCATCAATATCCCATTAGTTACCTCTCAGACTATTCCATGACCCATCTGTTTTCACCAAAAGGAAGTTATATTCATCTTAGGCCTTTTTCTTTCCTAAGTTCATCCATTACTTCTATTACTATTCCTTTGTGCAATCTGAAGTCTTTCTTTTTTCACTCTGGGAAGCCAGTTTCCAGTGTTAACCCTGGCAAAGGCAATGATTGCAACAGCTGAAAAATCTCTTGTTTATTTTTAACCTGCTGGTTTTTTCCCCTCTGCAGCTGTTCTAACTGATTTGGGAATGACCTGCAGGTAGTCAGCAAGAACCCTCATCCCTATCCATCATAACTTGGCCCTTCTTTTATTCTGTCTCTTCAAGTCCTCTAAAGCATTTTTCAAAGGATCTGGCTTTTTATTTCCAGTGTTTTCCACATGCCAGTGCAGTAATAAGGCTGGCACAAGACCCACTGCAGGGAATGAAACTTGCCCTAAACACAAGCTTAGCCAAAAAACTATTGTGAATTCCTTCTGCTATTCCATTGTTCACTCAGTTTACTGCAGCCATTGTATTAGGAAAAGTCTTTCCCTTTACAAGGGAAAATGACATGGACTAAGAGAGATGCTGCTTTGTACTGCGTGACAGGAGTACTTTGAGATGTTCCATTTCTGTCTGTAGGATAACACGCTTTGTTCTAACCAAGCAACGTATCCTCTCACTAGAAGTTAACAAAAAATGTATTTTTAAACATCAGAAATGAGCTACTGAGAAATATTTGACCATGAGTCAACATTCACCTTGCAGCTTCTTGTTCATATGCCAATGTTCATATACTTGATTGAGCTGATACACTGATACTGCACCTGAGCTAGGTGCATCCGTGTCTCTCCTCCTCAGTTGTGCTCACAGCATACTTCACTTTTCACAAAATAAACAAACAAACAAACAAACAAATAAATAAATTGGGGAATCTCTTTCTCTTACACCAAGTACTGAAAAATGCACCTGAAAGAATCATGACCTCTATGCAAAGCCATTTTCCACCTAGTTTCAAGCAAAGGTTTTGATTCCAAATTACAACAGGTATTTGTAGGAATCACTTTCTGCTTAGATTTAAAAATGTCTTTTTAAGAAGGAACTGATGCTCTCATCCTCATTCTCAGGCAAAAATTTACACTCTTGGTCATAGCAGGGCTTCTCCGTGATCTTCTGCCTTTCAGAGAAGCAAAATATCCTCAGTGTGAGGAAGGAGCCAGAAGTGAGCAGCAGCAAAAGCTGATGCTCAAGTCTAGGAGTCTAAATGAGGAAAAGTAATCCAGATATCTGGTCTCTGCAACAGCTGATACTGAAATGTGAAACCCCATCTGGAGTACTGTCCAGCTCTGGAGATCTCAGCAGAACGACATAGACCAGTTGGAGCAGATCCAGAGGAGGGTCACAAACATTATCAGAGGCGTGAAACACCTCTCCTATGAAGAGAGGCTGAGAGAGTTGGGGTTGTTTAGCCTAGAGAAGAGAAGGCTCCAGAGAGACGTTATTGTGGTATTTCAATACTTAAAGGAGGCCTATGAGAAAGGTGAGGACAATCTTTTTAGCAGGTCCTGTTGTGATAGTACAAGGGGTAACGGTTTTAAACTAAAAGAGAGTAGGTTTAGACTAGATATAAGGAAGAAGTTTTTTACAATGAGGGCGTTGAACCACTGGAACATGTTGCCCGGAGGGGTGATACATGCCCATCCCTGGAAACATTCAAAGTCAGGTTGCACAGGGCTCTGAGTAACCTAATCTAAAAGATGTCCCTGCTCACTGCATAGGGGCTGGACTAGATGGCCTTTAACGGTTTCTTCCAACTCAAAACTTTCTACAAATCTATGACTCTATGTTATCTGATGTTTTTTCTGTGTAAACTGCAGAAACAAAGATGAAAAACAGTAATTTTAGAAACATTGATCTGTGCTCTGTAGCAGCTGTAGGTGGTTTTGGGCTAGAGAGGATACAAAAATCTGCCTAAAGCCCTTACCTGGGATATTCAAACTCTCGAAATGAAAGGAAATTTCCTGCTCTGTGGTAAATGTTTCTCTTCATTAGCAGCAAAGTCACCTTCATTCAGTGTGCAGAATTTCTATTGCTGTTTTTTGTTGGTTTACTTTCAAACTAACTCAGAGCTCTGGATACTCTCCTAGGGACTCAGGATGATTAGAAGGTAAGCATTGTAGCACAGATATGGTGAGGGTGCCCAAATCCTGTGCTGACCACAACCTCAGCTTAAGTAGGTGAAAAGCAGGTCAAGAAGGGGTAGTAGATTTGCCTCAGAGTGGGGAAAATTATGATTATGGAGGGGAAGTCCCTCCAGCTGGGATGCATTAGGGCAGGATGATGTAAGGATGAGACTGAAACAGATTTTTTCCCAAAGAAGGAGTTGAGACACAGAAGGGGAAAAAAAAAGATTTCTTATTGTGAGAAATCTTTAAAAGTCACACAGGAGTCGTAAGACTCTAGGTAAGAGTATCTCTCTCGATCATTTCTTCTTCTGAGTCACAGCATGATTCCTGACAAAAACAAAAAATATTTTTTTCACAGTCTGAGGTGGTCCAGGGGTCAAAATCTCTCCTGTTTCCATAGTCCTTAAATGGTTCTTACTACTTGCTCTCTCTTCACTCTTTTTTTGTTTATCCTTAATGAAGCCATCTGGCCCAACTTTCTCAAGGCTGCACAATACCTCACTGGGCAGGGCCTCAGACTCTCTTATTCATGGCAGTTTTTTTAGTCAGACACCATTTATAGGGTTTTTTTACTTGTAAAAACTACAGGAGCTTGGACACAATACCTGTTTTTTAAGTTTTTGCTGCTGTTGTAATAAAAATAGTAGACCGCAAAAATAAAACCTCTCTTCTATATTAATTAAATTAAATCAAACCAGTAATGCTGTGATATAAACATGTGGAAAAGGGGAATTTAAGGCTAGGGTTGAAAATGCCTGAGTCCAGATGACTGAGACTGAGACTGAGTTAAGCCTTTTTGGTGGGGAATCAGAGCTTTTTTTCAAAATGTCTCCAACTTTGAACAAGAAGCAAATATGAATTTCCCAGATTTTTTGCATTCTCAAAATGGTGCCTGGTATTTTAACCTTAATGCAGTAATGGATTTAGTGGACCTCAGAGGTGCACCTCAGGTTTCTCTGGCACTGCAGTTTCTTACCAAACCTCCCCTTTCCTGAAATTTCTGCCACCCCTGTCACCACTGACTGTATCTATAGCAGTAAATAAAACCCCTTGTGGCTGCTTTGCTGGTCCTAAGGACAGATGATTCAGAAGAGCTCATGTCTATGCAGGTTAACTCTCTTCACCCCTCCTCAAACTGCCCACAGTGTTTCCTGGCCTGATCTGGGTCCTGGATTGTCCCTGTGATAGCACTAATTGGCTGAGGCCAAAATGGTGCCAGAAACTTCACAGTTGAGTGGTTGTATTCATACTGTGCTTAGGCCCATGTGCTGAGCTTGTTTAGTTTATTAGTTTAGCTGTAATCATTGTGACCACATCCAATTCTCCATAGACTGCTCATTGATTTTAGGTAAGGTTGGTTTTATGTACTCAGCCCTGGATATGAAGTTACCTGAGGTACAGCCCTGCAGTTTATCTTAAAAAAAAAAAAAATCCCTCCACATTCTTGCCTTAATATGTAACTAAAGATTTTTTTCTGAACTTTTTGTCCTTTCATTTTAATATCTAAAATTTAGGTACTGGAAAACAGTTGAATAGAAGAATCCAACCATTCTAAAAAATCCATTAATAAAAATAATAAGTGACAAATCCTACATACAGAATGCATAGTTTTGAAAACAGGGAAAAATTAATATCTATTCTATGAAGTATATTAACAAACAAATCAATATTTAGTCACTAATCAGCCTTTGACCACTCCAAACAAAATCACTGCAAGTTCTGTTGGTTAAAAAAATGTTCAAATTATCACATAGGAATATAGCAATGACATAAGAACTACTTTCTGTCTCACCAAAAATTCTTTTTAGGAGGGTGATTGTTATCAGATGCTGAAAATGCCCTTTCATCCTCAATACTGGTTTCAGCAGTGAAATGACAACTGCTACACTGGTTGATGAACAACCTCAGGTGGATAGATATCTGCTTGTATCATGAAAAAGGAAACCTGATAGGCCTAAAATTGCTATGCCTTTGTTTTTACAAACATCTACGGATTTTTTTCCCTAATCTACAAGCAAAATCTTGCAGCCAGGATCCCATATACAATTATTTCTTCTGTTTAAACAAATATTGCTAAGGGCTTCTTTTTCTTTTTTACTTTTACTATCTTTTTATTTCAACTCTATTCCTGATATTTTCAAAAAGAGGAAAAAATTCAGTAACTACCTTGCTGAATATGGATGATGTGATTTGAACTCTTAAAAGGCTTGGATAAACTTGGTTTTCCATATTGTGGGGCCAGTATTTAATTGATAGGTTACAGTAGAAGAAGCAGGAGAGAGGCTGATACTCCTGCTTCCCCCGCTGTGCAAAGTATGGTGGCTGTGAGCGTGTGTGAGGAGCCTCATTCTAGAGAGCAGTAGCTTGCTCAGAATTTATTTCGAGGGTGTCAGCCTTTCCTGAATGCTACCTCAGCCCTTCATTTTAAAAACTTCTCCATCGCTAGATATTCCTGCTCTATAAAAATGAGTGATTTTTTTTTCACCTGCAGATCTTTTCCTTTTCAGCAATAGACAAACATCCATCAAAACTGTGACCTACACATTGCCAACACAACAGCCCAGCGATCACGGAAGGTGCTGGGAGGTCAGGGGGAATCTGGCCCCTTGTGTTTCTCTAACTCAGAGGGGAGGTGGCAGAGAGAGGGCAGGAAACTTTGTTCTCTTGAGAAACATCATATTTTAGGTGTTTTGGATCAGAGTGAAGGCTGAAAGTGCTCTTCAAACCCACATCCCTCACTTCCCAGTCACTGCATTAATTGTTATTAGGCTATTTGGCTTTACAAACCTGCTTTGAGAATCCTTTGTGCTTGTTTTCACAGAGATGGTGTTAGAGCATGTCCCCTACCTTAGATTCTAGATAACCCGTCTTGGCTTCTCAATTTATGAAGTACAGACGTGAAATGACACATTGTGTGTGTTTCTCTTGTGCTGTGGCCTCAGAATAAAGATGTAGAATCCACTAGAATACAGCAGATGATATGAGCAAGTAATAGCCATAAAATAATTGCTGCTTTGAAGAATAAAAATGCTTCAGAACACTAGTGAAATCTTTGACCGTCACATGAAAATACAGATTTAACTATACAGTTATTAAAAGCCAGGTCATATTTTCCATCCATTCTCATTTATGAGGTCTCCTTGAAATGACTTATAAAACTAGGGAACCTAGGCAGCTTTTCTCTAGGGAATATAAAACTATAGCAGCTGATACTGGCAAAATAGATTATATGGAGCCTTAGAAATGACTGCTTGATTTGTCCAGTATTTATTGCCTGAGTAATGTACAGAAATAGTAAAACAGAAAAGCACAACTTTCCATCTGTGCTGCATTATGCCATACACAAGAACTATTTTTCATCTGAAATGGTGGTAGCCCCGTAGGCTTTCTTGCTTTGATATCCTATGCTACCACACATGATATGATAGAGTATAAACAGACTGACTATAAATCGTAATCTTTACAGTTTTGAAAGCTGAAACATTCCAGCATTCACTTCCCACCAAAGAGGCCTCCTGAAGTGTAGCCTGGGTCAGGTGTATGGATTTTTTTAAGTGGAGCCAAAAGGTTGTTGCATCAGAAATCTGAAGCTAGCTAGGCAAATAGAAGAAAAATGATCAAAACCAAGAAAACAAAAAAATGTCCACCTCTGCTACAGCCCAAAAGCTCATCAGAATGTAAGGAAAAAGGTTTGGTGTTTTAAACAGACAATTTTCAAGCATTAATTTCCCTTTATTCTCTAAAGCTCTGCTCATAAGTTTGCATGGCTTAAATGTCACCAAAGTGTGAGCCTGAGTGACACTGGAGGAACATGATCCTCCTTTATCTCTACCCATTTGTAACCAGAGAAAGACAGCAAGTTAAAACATATGGGCTGGCAACCTTAAAAGGGATGAAAGTTGTTGCTTATCAGGAGAGGTCAGTTTAACTTTTTTGCTAATCCATAACAACATAAATTAGAACATTTATAACTAACTTTCCAGAACACAGTGAAATTTATGAATTAGTTTTCATTATTTCAATATTTTATTTCATTTTTATGACTTGAGTGTTATATAAGTTGATGTGAGTGTGAAATTGTAATTTCTAGTGCTCAATGGCACTTTGAAGCCCAGCAAAATCCTTCTGACTACAGTGGGAGGATGAGCACTAGGTATTCTGAGCAAAAACTTTCTTTACCTATAGATAGGAATCTACCTCTGGTGGCAAGAAAAATCTGTGCATGGAGCTTAAATTAAGGAACAAAAAAACTAACAAAAAAAAAAGCCATAGTATGACACTTTTTCAGCAGAAAAAGTAATAAACCTCTCTGATAAGGAGAGGGCAAGGGGTAGTGAAATCCAGATGTTTTGTCCACAATATTCTGTCGTTTCCTTGAGCTGTTTTAAAACCTCTTATTAGAGGAGAGAGGGGAAGGGCAGGTGAGGAGGCTCCTGTGTCCAGGGGCACCAGGGTCATGGGGATGAGAGGATTTCTTGGTCTTGGCTGTAGCAGGGAGCCTTGAGCCTTCAGCTGAGGGGCAGCACCTCCTGATTTCCGGCCAACATTACAGGTGCCCCCGGGGCTAGTAAGAGCCAGGTCAGCTGACACACCACTGTTGGGCTGCAGGCGTGTGCGCAACAGCCCAAAAGTGTACACATAGGCGCAAGCTCACAAATACAAAACTTAATCTTACTACATTACCAAGAACCCAGATGCTCAGGAGGTGAAATCGTAAAAGGACTCACCAGCAATGCTTAGAGAAACTACTGCATATTCTTAAAGACATACAAGTCCTGGAAATGTTGAAACAGGACAAAAAAAAAATCGTGTTCTTGTTTCTCCTGTTCATTCCTTAAAAAAGAACTGGAAAAAAACCATGTGTTCTGTCTTAGTTATTTGTTCATCAAAATTACACTTATTTCTTTCCTTAAGGACTACACGGTGTGTAATTTTCATTACAAAGGAAGCACTGATAGGTGTGTTTATGAATGAAAGTACAAAATCTTCTTATTGGAATGACTGCTATATCTGAATTACAGATGGAGTTGTCCTGTAGTCTAGTGTATTTATACATATATATATAACTACTATTTCCAAAAAGGGGGAAAAAAATGAGAGTAAAAAGCTTCAATATCGCTGATTTATAATAAAAAAAAAATAAAATCTGATATTGAGATCAGAAAAACTTCAAATTTTACAATGCAGTTATTAAAGAAAAATACTTACAGGGAAAAAATAGGAAAACAAAAATGATGTTCCCATGTATATAGTCATTATAATGTAGTCCAAGGTGATTACTAATACTTATATAGTATACACAGGACAGAATTATAGTTGCTTAATATCAAAGTTTTTAAGTTAAATTATTTCAAATCTTATATAAATTAAAAAGATGTTTTGAATGACTGTAGTGCAAAGCTATTTCATTCTAGATTTCTCTCTAAAAGAAAACTCTTTCAGTGTTCATTTAATAAAAAAAAGGATGATTTTGTTGTTTTTGCTACGCCACCCTACAGAGGGGTCTAGACACAACACTGCTCAACCTTATTAACAACTATCATGGAATTGAGAATGAAATGACTAAAAACTCTCATTGATAGTAGAATTATGCTTCTTCCTATGTCCATTCACCACTGACACCAAACTTCACGGCTTGGATGGTTGTAGTTCAGGTCGATATTGCCATTATCTGACGAAACACATTAGAACACCCCAAAATCAAGAAATATCGTAACCATACATTATGGTCAATCTTTTCCCCGGAAATACTGAACATATCTTTTGTCTTTGTTACTTCAAACTTCATAGAATCATAGAATGCTAGGTTGTAAGGGACCTCAAGGATCGTCTGGTCCAACAGCTGTAGCTGCTACACCTGACACAGTGTTGGAATTACCCTCTAACTTTACTCATCACCTTTCAATTCCACATCACTGCCAGAAATAGAATTTTTCTCCTCAAATTGCCCTTGCTCTGCAGTTTCCTTAGTTTGAATCATGATTACATTACAAGCCTGGTAGTCTATGAGGACAGGCATTAGTTACTTAGTCTTGTTATGATCCCCTCGTAATAAATTGTCTTATGAGCTGTCCAAACCTTGACAGATCTATTTAAAATCAATGTTCTTTTAAAACACAGAAAGCATTGGTGATACAGGAACAAGACTAGCTGCGAGTCAGTAATCCTTCTCTCTAGAACTGCAAAATAAGCTTTCACATCAAATCTAAACCAGTAATATCTTAACCACCCAACATGTGCTTGGCTCAGGGTATTACAGAAAATGGCATAAAAATGTAAAACAAAATGTGACACGGGAGATATGAATGTGCTTTTAATTATAATTCTAAACTGATAATTTAAAATGCAGATTATAAATAATAAAATAATAAATAAATTATAAAATTTATAATTATAAGCAGATAATTTAAAATTATAACTTCAATTAATAAAAAATCAGGAATCAATTAGCAATCAATGTAGTGCCATCAGCATAAAAAGGGGTGGCATAATAGCAGTTTACATATTTCGCATTCATGAAGTATACACATGCTGTACCATTAAAGCCGACTTAAGTTACTTAACATTCAATTGTGCATTTTGTGTAGTGAGTCAATAGAGTGACTCACTAGCCCACTACGGTGCCATATGGGAAACTTTCCCTCTCCTGAGCAGATGGAGATTAAGCATGTCACAGACAAAATGTGTTTTGTCTCTGGAGAAAGGATGTTGGATGCTTTGTTCTGAGACTTTTCGACATGCCAAGCTTGCGCTAGGAGTCCTACATTTTGGGGTCTTGTGGATATTTCAGCACGTCTCTGAAATGCCAAGTTGTGGAAGACAGACAAAACCAGGCTATCCAGAAGCCTGCAAGTAAAATATGAGTATTGCTGTGTAGTCCAAGATTTAACTGGTGGGAGAAAGCAGTGCTTTCAATTTCACTGTGGGAGATTTAGATGGAGGGCGTTTTAAATGGTGTTATACTTTTGCAGGTGACTTAGGCTACAGAAACATTATTTTCTATTCCCTCTGGCTGCGTCTACTTAGAACTACTTTTTTGGTTTGTTGTTTTTTTTTTTTTCCTTGAATCCCTGTTGTACTCAGTTTTGCTGCTGTACTTTTCCTCATTCTCCTATGCACATCCTTCTGTAGGTGAGGGATGACCCTATGATTTTTTCTCACCATAGCAAGAGGAAAATAACAAGAGGTGTTACTATTTTCCTTCCTTTTTAAAAGAAATACAGTCAGGACCACATACATCCACACTAACTTTTGTAAGTTAACAGGGGCACCAGGGATAGGAGTCTAGACATCACTGGATTTGCCAGTTGTCAATGGGCAAAAATGCCATTCAGTCCATGAAAATGTAAACCATCTTCTGAAAGTGTCTGTCTGCCACTGCGTCATGATCACATTGGAACTTAAGGCAATTCCTAATTTAAATGCATCCAGAGCTGGATGAGACTGAGTTTATGTGCAAGAAATCTGGGCCTACACATGACTAAGTAGAATTTATATATTTTAAAGCTCTTTCTCTGCTACCTTTCCATAACTTTTCAGGATTGTGCACTCCTAGGTTCAAGAGCATGCATTTTTTGGGACCATGCTCTATAGCACTTCACCCTCACCACCTTCATCATCACTATACATGTGCACTCTGCACAGTAGAGCCTCTGACACCCTTCTGTGCCTACTTCTGAATAAATAGTTATATAGGACTCTCCCTAACACCTATGCTTGGATCTCCAAAATCAGGAGTCAGCTGGAAACAGAAAACTGAAAGCACCCTTTGGTCAAGAACAGCTGACAGAGCTTATTAGATCCTACTAGAGATTGCTAGCCATCCCAGCCCCCCATACTCACTCTTTTCCAGTGGTAGCAGTCACCCCAAAGTTCCTCAAAGAAACCAGAAACTGCTGCACAAACTGCAGCATCCATTGGTTACCTCTTTTAGCTGCAGCTCCTGAGATACATGCAGTGCCATTCAGTATGAACTAAATTCAGCCACTAGGTTATTTTTTAAAAAATTATTCCGATTTACAACAAATTACATTTCTGAAAAAGAACCTTCAGAACCTATAGCCATCAGAACTGATAGCTGGGCTTTTATTGAGCTTTCCAAAATTTAAAGAAGCTCCACATAGTTTTTTAGCTTTAAATATGCTTTTGTAATTCCAAGGTTAGAAGTTGCTACCTTATGATCAGAGACTGTGGGCTCAAGGAACTTCAGCAGGCGTAAGTTGCTTTACCTCCACCAAACAAAGAAGAATCACAGCAATTCACAATCACTCTGTGTCTGGAGAGTGTGGTTTCTCCAGTGTACATGTGAATGACAGCTTCAGTGATGAGACAGGACCAGACTGAGCCTTCAGATTTCAGTTATTGTCACCCATACATTAGTAACAGAAAATGTCAACTGTGGTTAATCAAAAAATGTTTTCAAAAGGTGTCTCTTAGCACAAAATACTATTAGTGACATTACACAGAAGAAAATATGACTTTTACTCAAAATCTGCTAACAAAGGACCCGATTTTTAAGACATTGTTCACAGTTGCTCAGTGAGGGGAGACTTTACAGAGATAAGACATTTGTTGGTGTCATTTGAGCAAAACGGGTCAGCTGCGGTGAACTGATTTGTAAATTTTTATAGCTTGCCTTTTCAGTTGTAATTTTTAAAAAGTATTGAATGTACACAAGTATAACACATTGAGGCGCATAAGTTAGTATTTGCACATCTTAAATATTCACATGTACATCATAAAAAACTGTTAGATAGCCTAAAAGATTATAAAAGCAGTGGAAATGGAGAGTCTCTTGACTATAAAGCTTTCAATGCATCATTTCATAGAGCACTAAAGTAAAGACTTCCTTTAGTTATCCAGCTACAAGTTTATATTCAAATGACAAGGGCAATATTCACCAGTCAAAAGAAAATATCTGATGAAGAAATATGTTAGGGATGGAAATAAGAAGGTGATTGTCAAGCCTCTCAAATTAAAAGCCATAATCTTCTTGGCCATTGAAATACTTGGAAATACAAAAATGAGACATGACAGAAATCCATAACGTGGTTTTCAAACTGTGTGTCTCAACATCTTCCTTCCTAATTGTCTTTTTATTCTTTTTTTAATTATTATTATTATTATTTTCAATTAATTGCGAGTCGTTATTTCAGCAGCTTGGAGGAAATAAATCTGTCCGCAACTTACTCATAACATGAATAATTATATTGAGTTCTTCCCTAATATAACACAGATTCTTCCCTCCAGTCTCTCCTTCCAGGAATTCAAAACCTGGTTCAAGTAAGCATTAAAGCACTAATATGATAGACATCTAGCTAATATGTGATTTATGGATTTTGTACATTGCTCTTTTCTGCTCTGACTTTCTTTCTCTTTTCTCGTTATTCATTTGGCTCCAGTTCACTGTTGTGTACTTTGTTTACTAATGTTTTTATTTTTATTAAATTTATTCTTTTATTCATGTTTTGTTGTGTTGGATTTTTTTTAATGCGAGACTGATACAATTAGACACAAAAGCCGTGGGCACCACCAAGCTTCAATACATGAACTTTGTCCAAAGTGGAACCTAAACATTGGGAACCAGTAAAAGCAAAGGAAATCCATGTGAGATTAAAGCTATTGTAGATTTTGAAGGAAGAACACATCATCCAGGACCTCCTTTCTTTCATTTGCCATAAACGATAGCAAATTGCGAACTCTCTCTGGTAATCAGAGAGAATACACAATCATTTGCTTTTCCTTAAAGTCTTGTCTCCCAAAAACTTTATCCACATATGGCTGAGGTCAGACAACATCTGGCAAAGTAGGAAGATTGCTTGCTCGGTCCATTCACAACATATTTCTAACCACAGCTGGGTTTGTTGGAAAAGGGAAGCTGGCCTCACGTCCCTTCTCGCTCACAGCCAAGTAGTGCCGTCTGGGAGCAAAGGTGGGACCAGAGCCCAGATGCTGGCCTGAGGCCGGCGAGGTCACAAATAGATGATGTTATTTGTTTAAAGTGCATCTTCGTCATAACATCTCCAGAGAAAGTCTGCTAGCTTTGGCAGACTTCTTACTTCCCTGCACTTTTATCTTGTAATATAAGTTGATGACAAGGTCATGAATGATTCACAGAGGCAAGAGTTTTCCTAACACTTGGCAAAAGTGGCAGGATTTCCAGAGGAATTACTCAATACTTCAAATAGTCCTTAAATACAAATGTGAATAACTGTTTTTAAAACGTCATTTAAAATTCTTGCACTTAGTAAGCTGGATTCTCATCAACTTTTAATTTGTTTAGGAGCAACAAGGTCCTGCCCATCCAGCCTGGTTGTCACCCCAACTCCTGACTCCCCTGCCTGTATGAACTAGATCTTATTGCTTCCAGGCACCGGCTTGGCACCCTGTGGAGCTGATGGCAAGATGTGCCCATGACTTCTCACTTCGACTGTCCAGCAAAAGAGTAGTTATCTCAGGTCACGTGTCTAAAAGTGACTTGCCTAAATCTCAGCTTACAACATAGAAATAGGGACTGCTAGATAAAAAAATCACCCCTTTCTGAAACAGATGACAGCAGGAGAGACACTGTGGTGGTGTCTCCCTCTCTCCGTTGAAAGAAGGGCTTCCAGCCCAGATTTAAACAACTATTTTTCATGTGTGACAAGTTAGGTGAGATGAATCCTACCTCCAGTGCTTGAATTAGGAGCCATAGCTATTTCTTTCCCACCAGCTGTAGTGGAGGCAAGATCTGGCAGGCCCGCATAGCCTGGATCACTCATCTCACTCTTAAATTTAAACACTGTATTAGTAGCAATGTCTAAATTAGACATTTAGAGTAGGTGGTTTAAATATGGTCCCTGATCATAATTTCATATGCTTTTAGAGTGCCTGGAAACACTTGGGCTCCTATCCAGATTGAAACATCCAAATACTATTGCATTATAAAGATACCATGAATGATGTATAGCTTTATATCACAAAGTTATGCGTAGCATTTTTATCTATGTTTAATTTTCCCTTGAGTTTGGTTTGAACATCCCTAGCAAAGCTGCTGATATTAACCACAACAGTGACCAAAATAGTATTGTGCCATAGGGGGGGGTGGGGAAAGAAAGGTATTTTTATCTCTGAGTATTCCTTTTTTCCAATCATTCTCATTATGGAAAGATAGTACTTCAAAAATTGGCCATTTAGGTTCATTGCAAGTTTTAAGAGTCAGTAAGAAGATCGCAGACTTACAAGTTAGCCTTATCTAGCTAGTTAATTAAACAATGTATGTTAATTGTATGCTGAACACTATATTGTCTGCTCTGCCAGGGAACAGTAGACTCCAAATCAGTACTTTGCCAGCTTACAGTTCATTTAACAATGAGAAAGGTTTCATGAAATTTAATGTAAGGCAGAAAATGTAAGTTCACTTGGCTCTTTCAGGAAAAGGCAAATTAGGGGCCAGGATAAAAGAAAAAAAAAAAAAAAAAAAGAAAGAGAACTTCAAAAGTAGAAAAGATTCCAGTTTATGGGCCTCAGAAACATGGATAGATATTAGTCCAAAAAAGCTGTATGTCTATGTTTCATCTGGTGTCATCTGCTTTTAATTTAGTTGGTTTTTGGTTTGTTTTTTTTAATCTTATGTTCAGTTATTCTATTCACAGTAATGACACCCTTATTAAATGAATAGGAATCAATGCAGAGATAAGGTGGAAAGTACATTGAAAATGCAAGATATTTAGCTTTTGTAATAAATATAGAGTTATTATACATGATTCTGTATGCCTTTATTCATATGAAGCTGGGGAGGAATATGCCTACTTTTGAAACTGTATCCTGCTATCTGTTACATAATTTTTTTTTATTTAAAAGAAACGGTAAATACATATTTACCTTGGGTATTCTGTAGACCTTCCTGAACCTCTAGAAAGGTAGATTCTGCTTTCAATGGAGGAAAGAACAGTGAAGATAAGTAAGACAGACGAGGCTGAGTCTACATCTTCATATGTGTTTATGTGAATATTTTAAAGGACTGCACCCAAATTGCATTTAATATAGGTCTTCTGTTTTTTTCTCTGTTAAGGAGTATATGACTCTTTTAGAGATAAACTATGATCCTTTAAGATAGATCCATTGAGTGGCAAGATCTGGAAGTCTCTGTCTTATCCTCTATGTTCTATACAAACTAACCTTTGCAGAAACCCCAGAATGTCCCTTTTTTTTTTCACATGTGGCTCATAATACAGTGGCACCATACATTCAAAGCTCCTCCATATGGTCCTTCCCACCCCAGTGTTAATATTTTCCTCTTCCTCTGATCACAGACAGCTCAAATAAATGCTTCCAAGCCTCTTTCTGGTCCTTTGGAATAAAATACGTTTGCATATCGTAGAAACATACATCCAGTGCAAGCCAAGGAAAGGTACGCGGAGTTTCCACTAGTGTAGGAACTCTTCAGGTTATATTTTAAACAGACTCCAGGAAAATTGGAGATGCCGTATGAGAGAAAGGAGGATTCCTCTGTTTAGAAAGCTCTTAAGCAGAGTGTTTGTGGGTTGTGTTCCACTATTCTAGCATAGAAAAACCAAATATAAGTTTTCTCATAGACAATTTCTGGATGAAGGAAAAAGCTGTAAACTCAAGTTCAGCAGTGCATGGATACTCTCTGTAAGTACTCAGAAGTGTTTTAGTATGACATGAGATTTACAGCCACCGTGATGTCTGTAGTCACTGCAAAGCTAGACCTGTGAAGTTGCATAACACAGCTAACAAGCTGAGAGACCTCTGAGAACATTTAGCAAGTGAGAATCTGACAGTTTCTCAAGGTGAGGCCAAGAATAGTCAGTGTTGCTAGAAAACCATGCTAGTGAAACTGAATCACAGGTTTACGTGAAAAGAAATATTCAAGGTATTTTTATTTTTAACCTTCTATTAATTTCTCAAGAATATTTTTAGGAAAAAAAAAAAAAAGTACTATTTTAGAACCTTCTAAACGGAAAATTTACCTTCATGGAAAAGATTTGAGAAAAATTTTCCTGGCTGGTGTGGTATGAAAGACCTTACTTTACTTGATATGCATAAATCAAATCACTGTTTGTTAGGAAATGTTTGATGCTTTTTGCTATGAAAGTATTAAATTTAGATGCTGTGTAGGTTTTTGCATACATATCTGGCATTAACAGCCATAACAATATCTTTAACTGTAGTCATGATTTTTCAACACTGTCAGTTAGAAAACTGTTTTTCAAGTATTCATAATTTTGTTACATTTTAATAATCCAAGAAGAAATTTCCCACATTAGAAGTCTGCCTTAGGCTTATTTAATTTATTTTTTAATTGTGACAAGATGTTTTAGATAATGTTTTTGAAACCAGCGTAAAGGCAATACATATAGTTGTGTCCATACTAAGAAATTCTTACCACCTTCTTATGGAGAAACTGCATCAATATAATACTTAGAAGCATGGACCCAAAAATTGGCAATGGATGTGTATGTTGTGCATATGTCAAAGATGTCATTTTATGCATGAACTTGTTGAAGTTTGCAGCTTCATTCAGTGTATACTGTCTGTACTGAATGTGCAGATTTATAGCTTAGCTCTTCAGACTACAGAACAAGTAAGCATGTGCCTTTCCAAGCTGCAGGTATCACACAGGCAGATTCATTTCCCCAGTGCTGAGGTAGGAGCAAAGTAAGGTGCAGAACATTGAGTCTTTACTGAACTTAAATATACAGGTGCCCAAACTGAAAGAACAGGTCAATTGTTCTTTTCCTTTCTTCATTCTTTAAAAATCACTGTTATTTGAACCTTAAGGAAGGAAAGAAGGAAGCAAGAAATCTGAGGTACATTCTTGAACTTTAATGGTTTGGGTTAAAAATAACAGATCGCAAGTAAGATCCTAGGAAGGAAGATAAAGGAACTATTTTGCAAAGGGACAAATCTTCATCTTCTGGAGTTATGTAGCATCAGCAACTTTCAATGACAGATACCTCTGGAAGATGAAATATCTTGGATTATGTCCCTCACATGCTACCATTCATTAGTCTTCCCATTTTGAAATAAAACCAGATCAGACCCAAAGCACAACTGGAATCAGAATAAAATCTTTTTGAGCGTTACAGTTTGGAGAAAGTGTCATTTTACTGTGTATTTCATGGCTGAGTAACAGAAACTAAAACTAAATAGCAAGTGTAAATCTCCTATACTGATATAATAACTAAAGTCTTGACAGTGATCCTGGTCAGAGGATCCAATCCTGAGATCACAGGCTATGAGAGAGTCAGGTAATATGTCTGGAGTCTGTATTTTTTTTCCTTGATCCTTTCCAATAAACTCCTACTCATACCTCTTAACCATTTTTCTTTCCTGTTTAAAATACTTCCCTATTCCTCAGGGCTTTCAAAAAGCTGCTTCTGAAGACCATGAGACAGGTACTGCTGGTGCTGATCAGTCACGGTAATAAGTCCTCTGAGGTGCTATTTGTCCAGTGAGCTGAGCTTCAAGGACAGATGACGTTTTAGTTTCCAGCTAGACAGTTGCTAAGAGTGATGTCATATCAAATGGAAGTTAGGTAGATATTTGGGACAAATGCAGGCTGTATAAACCATTTTTCATTGCTTCACAACACCTAAAGGTCTTACAGGATGAGACTAGAAAGACAATGAACTGTGCAGAGTGGGTGACATGGTGAAGGACAGAATGCCCTGGCTTCTCTTCCTTTTTCGTGATACAATGTCCGGGCTGCCACTGACCGGCTTTCATCAGTTTTGCTGAGTTCAGCTGGAAATTCACTGTGGCCTCAACATTCACTGTGTAAATACAGTGTTTCACACATTTCTGAATCATTTCAGCATTTCTCTAACCCAGTCAGAAAGAGCATGGGCTCTGCTTTAGCGTTCTGAGAAGAAACTCTAGGCATTTTTAACATGCAAATCCTCCCATTCCCAATCCTCAAATAAAGTTTCACCAAAAAAAAAAACTTTATAAGGGAACTACAAGCCATTCTTCCAAATGTTTGTGCTGCTTTCTCAGCCTTTCTCCGGAGCTTTTCTTCTCCCTTTCTGATCTTATCCTGCTTCTCTTTTCTCTGCTAGACTTATTCTCATCTGTCTCTGCCTCCTTCCTTACTTCTTTCAGAAGGGATTTGGGTCAGTACTGGTCAGCTGTGCTTCCTCCAGGCTGATTGGACACTTCTGTCTCTATTTGACTGATGAAATTCCCAAAGCTGATAGTTAATTTTAGGGTGTCTGAGGGAGGAATGAGACTGGCACTGAACCAAACACACATTTAAATGTGCCAGAAAATTACACAGCGGTCAGAAAATTGCAAAATCTGCAATTTTTATGCAGCTCACGATTTTCAAGAGGTCTTGATTATCATCTGGAGTTCAGTGTTTTACAGGAAGTGCAAGAGGTTACAGTTTCCAGTGATTTTTAAGTGACCCTAAAACTGTTACACAAGAAAAAAATCTTACCAGGATTAACTATTTCAGTGGTATTTCTATATATTTCAAGAGCAGTGAACATGGCAAAAAGGGTTTTTTTACGAAACATTTGATGTTTGGAAGGTGTTTATTTTTCAGGTTTATATCTACAGCAAATGATCCAAGCAATGGTAGATCTAATGAATTTTGTCTTTGGGGAGATCCAAACCGAAAATTCTATTGTAGGAATGTGGTTTTGTGCATACCTGCATAACACAATAGAGGTCTGCGAGAAGAATATCTCACAAAGCAAGAGTAATATATGTTATCCATTCTATTGATAGTGCTAACAAGATGAGAATATGTTGTTGCTTATGACTGGTCTTGTAATTTCCTCCAATATGACCACTTTGCATGCACCCCAAGCTGCCAAGCACCAGCTTATGGGCTTGGGGACAGCCCGTAACAACCCCCTGGAGATGACTGTGCAGGGGCCTAAATGTACAGTGTTCTGTAACAAATTTTTCAGTCAAAAAATTAAATAAATCTGCTTTCATAGAATTATAGAATCATTTAGGTTGGAAAAGACCCTTAAGATCATTGAGCCAGCCAATAAACTAGTACAGCCAAGTCTACCACTAAATCACATTCCTAAGTGTCACATCCACACATCTTTTAAATACCCCCAGGTATGGTGACTCTGTCACTTCCCTGGGCAGCCTGTTCCAATGCTTGACAACCTTTTCAGTGAAGAAGTTTTTCCTAATGTCCAATCCAAACCTCTCCTGGCACAATTTGAGGCCATTTCCTCTTGTTTCTATTGCTTATTACTTGGGAGAAGAGATTAACGTCTACCTTGTTACAACCTCCTTTCAGGTAGTTGTAGAGAGTGATAAGGGCTCCCCTCAGCCTCCTTTTCTCCAGGCTAAACAACACCAGTTCCCTCTGCTATTCATCATAAGACTTGTTCTCTAGACCCTTCACCAGTTTCGTTGTTCCTCTTTGGACACACTCCTGCACTTCAATGTCTTTCTTATGGTGAGGAGCCCAAAACGGAGCAGAGAATTCAAGGTATGGCCTCACCAGTGCCAAGTACAGAAGTATAATCCTTTCCTTTGTTCTGCTAGTCACACTATTTCTGACACGAGCCAGGATGCTATTGGTCTTCTTGGCCACCTGGGCACAGTGCTGGCTCATATTCACAAGAGTATAAGGCAAGAAGAAAAGAACAGAGTAAATGTCCTACTAGACAACACTTTCAACTTCATCATTAAAAGGAGTGCAAACCAACAAACTTACACCATGAATTCTTGCCACTTAGCTCATGAATGAAATGTCAAGACAGCTGGGCTGTCAGGACCATCTACTTTTCCCCTGTGCATTGCCTTCTGTGTTTAGGCAGAGTTGCCACAAGTGTGTCTCTGTAGCTTTGAGGACAGCCTATGAAACCCACAGTGTGGGCTATTGTAAAGGCACAGCATGCTTTCTGTACCGGTGCGTTGTGGTGCCAGGAGAGATGCTAGCACATGTGCTGTTGGCATTGAGTGCGAGAGGAAAAGAAGAGAGGTTTTCCTGAGTGTTGTCAAGACCCCATGGCCCTTAAGAGCTCCAGCTTTATCCAAGAATCTTTTTAAAGTTTCTCCTCGAGCTTTTACTTCTCTTAACAGACAGTTGCAAATGTTGAAACTTGCAGAGATTATCTTAACTCACAGTGGTTGTTTTATTTGGAGTTCTAGCCTGGAATGAAATTTATACAGCTGTGACTGCTCTCTGCTGTGCGTCCTACGGCTCTGATCCCTCTATGCACAGCCCAGCCAGTGTGGCTTTGTGAAGGGATGGGAGCTGGGCACATGCAGCCACCTCTGAGGAGACTCATCAAGAAGGGAGCAGGTATCTTCCTGCTGGTTTCTCTGTCAGAGCTACTAGGTTTGGGGAAGCAGATGGGCTCCCACACGCTGACACATAGCCATCATGCACAAAATCCTTTGATTCTGTACTTAAGACAGTCTTACCAATTAACCATAATATGTTGCAGCACATTCCTATTACATGGCCATTCTGCCACAATTGGCCATTTCTCTATGAAAATCTCTAGCATTCACTGACTTTATGTTAGCCTCCAAACTGAATGATATAGCATGACAAGTGTGGACAAACAATAAGGTTGCACCACACTAGATTTGCAAACCAACAGGCAGGTAAATACCTCAGAGCTTCACAGGTAGGAAATGAAGCGGGGACAGACTGACAGCATGAAGTGACATCAGCAAATGACACTAAGTTGAGTGGTGTTGTTGATATGCCAGAGGGGTGGGTTGTCATCCAGAAGGACCTGGACAAACTGGAGAGCTGGGCCCAGGTGAACCTCATGAGGTTCAAAAAGACCAAGTGCAGGGTCCTGCCCCTGGTTCAGAGCAACCCACATCATCAATACAGGCTGAAGGATGAGGTGATAGAAAACAGCCCTGTGGAAAATGATTTGGGAGTGCTGGTGGAGGAGAAGCTGGGTCTGAGCAGACAGTGTGCACTTCCAGCCCAGAAGGCAAATCACACCCTGGGCTGCAACCAAAGAAGTGTGGCCAGCAGATCAAGAGAGGTGATTCTGCCCCTCTACTCTGCTGTGCTCAGACCTCACCTGGAGTACTGTGTCCAGCTTTGGAGCCTTCTCAACAAGAAGGACACGGATCTGTTAGAACGAGTCCAGAGGAGGCCACAAAAATGATCAGCGGGTTGGAACACCTCTCCTATGAAGACAGGCTGAGAGACCTGGGGTTGTTCAGCCTGGAGAAGAGAAGGCTCCGGGGTGACCTAATAGTGACCTTCTGGTATCTGAAGGGGGCCTACAGGAAGGCTGGAGAGGGACTGTTTCCAAAGGCCTGTAGTGACAAGACAAGGGGTAATGGTTTTAAATTAGAGAAGGGCAGATTTAGATTGGATGTTAGGAACAAGTTCTTTACCATGAGGACAGTGAAACACTGGAACAGGTTGCCCAGAGAGGTAGTTGAGGCCCCATCCCTGGAATTATTCAAGGTGAGGTTTGACAAAGCTCTGAGCAACCTGATCTAGTTGAGGATGTCCCTGCTCACTGCAGGGGGGTTGGACTAGATGACCTTCAGAGGTCCCTTCCAACTTAGACCATTCTACGATTCTATGATTCTATGTCTCATGCTCCAGTAGGCTGTTAAGCACTGTTAGCTTTCAGTAGAATGTTTCCTTGTATGATGAGCACACATGTGCACAGCCTGTGTGTGGATGGTAGCACTTTACTCACCAAGACAGTTTGGTCTTCAGCATGTGATGTTGCTACATGGAGATCCATTTTTGGCCAATCTATCTTGAGAAAATCTTGCAAAAAATACAGCTTGGTAATTTGTGTTAGCTAAGAAGAATTCATATGAAATTAATCAAACGATTGTTACTTACAATACTGGGATCATCCATTTAATGAAATGTCATCTCTCTTTTCTACTGACACATTTTCTAAGCTGATATTTAAGAATGGCATCAGAAATATGTGTTTATAAGCTTAATTTCTCCTTGCTAACTCTCCTTATAACTTACAATCACACCTCAACTTACTATTGTGCTCCTTGACACTGGAGAAATGGTGATGACTGTGACATTCGTTTTATAAAAAGAAGACTAATAAAATTAAGCAATAATCTATAAGCATGAGAAGGTTACAGTTTTAAATAATGTCTCCTGCTGTGAACTGAATAACAAGGTAAAGGGTTTAGCATTTATAAATGTCAAGGCAACACAGACGTTCATTTTAACAGCGTGACATGCGTATCACCTATAAACTTATTGCACTTAAAGATTATTACCACTACAGTATCCAGACGATTTCAGGATTCAACATAAAATTTTAAATGTTTTTGAATTTTAAAACTATTGAAATAACTGATAATTCTACTAAGTATCTTGTCACTAAAGCTGGGAATAGCAGCAATGCTATAAAAAGCATCACACACTGACACAATATTAAATTTTTCCATGAGAAAAGAAAACCCTAAACAATTTGACTACAGCCCTGGATGCTGTCCCAAATACCCTGATTAAGAAGCACTACAACTGGAATTGTCCAGAAATGTCATTTAGCTCAAGCAGTATTTTCTGTCTGCTTGCTGTCAAGAGAGACAGGAAATGCGAGAATTAAATGGTAGAGATTCAGACTGTCATCAAGACACTGAACTTTCAAAATGGTGGTGAAATGTATTTACTTAGCCAGGAAGACATGAGGTTGAAAAAGTGAGAGATGTCATTTCAGAATCTCCAACTGGGAGATAAGATGTGGTCTATATGCCTGTTCATTGCTCTGATCAGGGACCCTGACATTTTCCTTCCCTCTCTCTTCTTCCTGTCCTCCAACCTGTTCAGCCGAAAAGAATGATGAAAATGCACCATGGTGATTTCTTCCAGGATGCCACTGCCATTTGGTGATCTAATTGGCCCCAGAGGGCCACTCAACCATTTCCATCAGAGAGAGAAAAGATTTTCTTCCTTCTGCTAGAGACTGATAGGAGGCATTAATTATGCAGACAGCATCCAAGAAAGCAACAGTCATTCTCAACTAAATCAACATGCAAAACAGCCATGGAAATTGTCACATCATAACAGCAAATGGCTATGACAGGAGGAAAAAAAAAATCAACTTATTATAAGAAAGAATCAAGGCAGAAATGATTTAGATATGCAGATTCTACAAAAGTTCATAAGCTTGTACCTGATATTGTCTCTTTCATTAGAGAGATTTAAAAGAAAGTATTTTCAACAATTTATTAAGAAAAAGATGTAATAGAAGCCAGAGAAGGATTCTTAGATTATCGAAGCTTTTATTTGAACTTCTTAAGCTATTAGGCAGCAAAGGTACATTTCAGTCAGCAATAATGGGACATGCTTACTTTATAGGACCACTATTTTCCCCATCTTGAAAGACTGAAAGAAAAAATGGAAGAAAAAACCCTAAAGCCCAGTCATTTCTTTCTCAGAAGACATTAATGTTTCTTAAAGTGTTAAATGGAAATCTTGAGAAGGAAAAGAAAAAGAAGAGGTTTGGACAATGGAGCTTGTTCCATTTTCTAGTAATACAAAATTGCACAAGATGTTTCTTTTCTCAGAAAAAAAAAAAAAAAAAAAAAGGAAATATAATTTGCAGGGGAGGAATTATTACAGGAGGAATATTAATTAGAGAAAACAGAGTAAACGGACAGTCCCGGTTCCACAGAGTATATATATATTGCAGACAGCTGCATAATTTACGCAGGAGAGAATTGCCACTCGGAGCTATTGTCAGTACCAAAGTGAACTCATTTGAAGCTAGCTCCAGTCCCCTAAAACTGCACTGCTACCCCCATCAAGATACCCCACTATTATCTGTAAGAAGAAAGTCTGTCCTTGGAGAAGGCTCTATGCTGTGCCATCACCGCGTCTTACCTTCACCAGGACCAAGAGCCTGTATGTGCAGGCAGGCACTTTGCCCACATGCTGCAGCATGATTGATGCCTCCTGTGGGAGGGCTATGATTTTAGCGAACGTCAGGGAGCAGCACGCAATACACACACCATAGAATATAAATCCACATGTTGACCAGGAAATTGCAAAAATATGCACATAATAACAGGCAAACCCACGTAGTTTGGAAAGGGCAAGTAAAACCAGTGTAGGCAAGCTCACACTTTAAGGTGGACTTTGTTTCTTTTCCATCCAGCTGCAGCATGACAGAGAACTTCAGGTTCGGTCAGGAGTAAGTCTTTCAGACCATGGGCAACATTCCTTACTCTTCCTGCGCCCAAGCACGACCTTAAGTCCCTGAGAAAACTTACAAGATCCAGAGGGCTGATGTTTTTTGCTCGGTGCTTGGCTTAAGCAGTGAGATGCAGATAGATGGATTCCTGTTTCTCCCATCTTTGGAGTAGTAGAAGAAATTCTGGCCCAGATTCTGTAAATGTGATTTCAAGTCATCATTAGACATAACATTACTAGAAAACAAGCTTTAGTCTAGAGAGCTGAACTCTTCCCTGTATAGCTTTAGAGTCCCCTCCTCCTCAATTCCCAGCAAGAAAATTCCATTATCCCATGCTGCACAGTCAAGACATTAATTCTACTGCAAAGCTTGTTGGAAAAAGAGGAGTTTACCAACATGATATGCCTCATGGGTCTTCCCTGACAAAGGATTAACTTTCCCAGTATCTTAAATATTAAGAGGACCAAGCCAAAATAGTGAAGGTCTTAACACAATGCCCTCTGTCCCTGTCTTGCTGCTTTCACAGTGCTTCTAATTAGAGGTATCTCACATTTTGCACAAGTGCCTGTTGTCAATCAGACATCACTGAAATTGGCATAGGTAACTGTAGGTTAAATCACATCATTTCACAAATCACAGGATTTTATGATAACATATCAAACACTTTCATGATGCCAACCAATCTGTCAGCATCACTATGAGAAACAGATTTTTTTTAAATTAAGAAAAGCTGGTAAATGTAGTTAAAATAGTAATACAACCAGTGGAGCCAGAATATAATAAAGTTGACATTGTACTGTATATATAGATATACTGTATATCTGCTTGAGGGAATGTCTTATGGAAACTGATGACCAGTAAAATAACCCTCTTGGCTTTGAGATTTGACGATTTTTTTCAAACAATTGTCTGCATGCAATGTTTGGTCGTGCTCACTCCCAAGTCAATGAGTTCTAATCCTCATTGACCATTAGCTGTAGTCATTGGGACTTCATGCAGAAGCAAGTGTCTTCCTGCACTGTGTGTGGCAACACTAACATCGTGGTCTAGTTAAGCACTTAACTAGAAGCACCTGAGCACAGTATCACTAGTTACATAGCTATGACTGATCATCAGTGAAGAAATCTGCCAGATCAAAGAACTGATAGGCTTCTAAGAATGTGATGAAAGCATGTTCTACATAACAGACATCGGTGGGTGCAAATTTGTATTCCTTCCACTCTAGGCACTGTTTTTCAGGGATAGAGGCAAGTGGTTTACAGCTGGAGCTGGTCATCTTTTTTTTTTCTGTTTTTTGTTTTGGTTTTTTTTTCTTTAAATTCTAAAACAAATTTTGTTTTAACTGGCAGCTAGTGGAAAAGAGTGTTCCTTTTTTTTAAAGACAGGCAAAAATAACGTAGGGCTGGCCTCAAGCTGCCGTAGTTGTAACACAACATTCATTTGTAAGATCCACAGAGAAGCTAGGGTGAAATGGTAGCATGCAATACTAGAGTGTATGCCACAGATGTTACCCGGGGATTCAGGTTAATTACATACCAGGCATGCTTAGAGACCACCCATGTAAAACAGCTGGCAGGATGGAGGCTTACAACTGCTCCCTGCTGGTCCCACCATTGCACACCATCCAATTCAGTATGAATCTCTTTGGGCTAATTTCCTTCAGCCAGGATAAGTAACTTAGATTCATTTATCTCTGCTTTCTGAGCCTTGCTGGCTTTCAAATTGATCCTCTCCATTCCCTCCCTCCTATATTGCTTCAATTGTCTAAACCTAAAGAGTTTATTGATGTGGATGGATATAGCTTTCCAAGAGCCGTACACGTCACTGCAAAAGCCAAAGGAAGCAGATATTAATTTAAAAGAAAAATTAGTAATAAAGACCTTCTCTAGTGTGTGAGATCATCTACCCAAGAAATGATTCACTGTTTTGCTCCATGTTCTGATGTTGTTATACAGAATATTCTTTTCTTATCTTCACTATAATACTGAATCATCTGAGATGCCACTGAGGTCATTCTGTTATGTTTGTCTTAACTATGCACTTCTAGGGCCATCTGGCTTTTAGCTGACCACTACAGTACTTCAGGATAGGGAAGACTTTGTGCTTTTTTAAAAAAAAATGACATTATGTACAGCAGTATGACCATAGGTGATAGAGGATAATGGAATATATTTGTAGTAATTTTTCTCACACAGATCATGAATTAGGTTTAGTTCCTTAAGCCACTCCATAATCATAAATTAAAATGGTGATAAAATGTACTTAGCTTTAGAGATATCAGCTAAAAATGACAATCATTCTTAGCATAATTTATATTGTTAAATTGTTCTCTTGGTATTGCTATACAGTAAATATAGTATTTCAAGAGGGTGATTATTATAGACCGGATATTGTTGGGCGGGTTTTCCTAAATGGTTTGTTAAACCAAATGTAATGATTAACACTAATGGATACATTGCTTTGCCGATGTTTTCATTTTGCTTAATCTATGGAAAAGAGATTTGGGTTTAGATACTGCATGACAAACTGCCTGTAAACAATATGGACAGACAAACAGCAGACTCTAATAGTGAAAACACCATATAGACTTCCACTTTCACTCCCCCATTCTCCCACTGTACTTTCCTTTAAGGAGAAGTTTGCTCCTTGACTTTAGTTCATTTTTCTACCTCAGTTATTCAGCAGGCATCCTGAGACCTAACACTGGCTTCAATAACCAACATTCATATTACTAAAAACCCTGCTCCAGCACTTACTTGTAACTTGAGTAACTGCTGGCACTTGAAACTCATTCCACAGTCCGCTAAAGCCACAGGAGAGACTGTCACTGGCTTTGGTAGGCTTTAGAGTATACTCTTAATCAGTGTTATGTGCATTTTTTCCTTATTCATGGGCATATGTATCTACACTAGCATCAAATTTGATAGTAGATAGATCAAATAGATTTGATCAAAGTAGATAGAAAGGGTTCTACAAAAAGATGCTATCCCAAAGTTCCAATGTTTTTTCACTCATATCAATAACATAATGTCCTTTGATCTGAACAGTTCTATTGAGAGGAAGTGTTAATTATGAATTGTCAGTTTAGAGCAATTGATAACAGTGATATAAATAAACTTAGACATTTGGCAAAGTCAAGGAATACTAGACATCCAGTAAGTGAGGCTGAGGAAAATTCATTCTATGTTCAAAGACCAAAATGATAGGTTGAATCATGCAAAAACTTCTGAATCTTATCTCTGCCTACAGGACATGGAGCTTCATTTGGGAGGATGGGTTGCTGCACTCACTACTGAGAGTTAAAGCAGTGTAAAATACATCTACTTACATTTAAAAAAGGATGTGGCACATACATTAGCCCCTATCCACTAGGAGTTAGTGTTTAGTTCTCTCCAACTCTGCTTTGACTTAATCAAGCAGGGGCCATGCAGGACCAGAGAGTGGAATTGCCTTGAGCTCCTATGCACCAGGAAGGAGAGTAACCTGTGAAAGCAGTGACTTTGATGGGTCTAATTAAAGCCAAGGGTGCACAGTAGTTTCCAGTAGTGAAACATAAATCACTAACCACATTTAAATATGCTGTTGGGAGGAAGGGGAAAGTTTATATCCTCCTCAGCCTACTTCATATACCTGCTATAACTCCCTCGCCCCTCATTCTTGGCATCTGACCACAGCCTGCCTTGTGTTTTTCACAAAAGTAAGTATCAAGACATAATAAAACTAATTTATTCCATTTATATGTATAAATATATATGTATAAGTATGTACAGTTTATGAATATAGAGTCTATCAGTGAGTTATAATAATAGCAACAGATGGCATTTTAATGGAGCAGAGGTACAACCACCCTGCATTACAATCACAGTCCTACCTAACCTAGCAACCAGCCTCTCATGGCAGCAAACAACCTTCTTTAAGGTACTGGAATCCAGTAATGAGGGAATTCAGCTAATCTGGCTTGAACTCTAGGCTTCAGAAGATTTCATCTCCATTCTGAGAATGTTGTGATAACCAAGATCTGATCCCAACCTCTGTGGTTGGAAACAGGTTCTGCAGTCTAACTTCCATGCTGTGAAAGCTATGTCTTATTGCCCCTTTTGAATTGCTATGTCACTATTTGTTCCTATTTTTCCCTGTCATTCAAAAGGGTAAGACAATGTCTGACATGTTTAGATGTATTTTAACTATATACATAGATATGGTTTTATCTTGAATCTCTAATATGCAATCTCATGCTTTTCACAGCAAAATAATCCATGGGGCAGTGACTCTTGAGAACATAAAATGAGCATTATTCTAAATACACATGAATACACCAGCCTTAAGAGTGAAGTTCATTCTTTGGAACTGTGCATTTTAAATTTGTTACTCTATGGTGAATTAGATCCAATAGTAAGAGCATTTTGTTACTTGATACCCTCTAGCCAGATGGGTACAAAATCTTCCTGAGAGGTGAAATGAAAGCTCTGAGTCTTTCCAGGTTGAGGGAAAGGGACTGAACCAAGGTCTCCTCCCTCCTCAACATATGCCTTACTGGAATGCAACTACTGAACGTGGGAGGTACCAGGCATTTAAAAACATATGTGATGCAGAATCCTTTCCTGATGCACAGCTCAGTTCCTTGCTGTCTACACAACAGATCTGCAACTCAGTCTCAGGGACTCAGTAAGACCACACTGAAAAACTACATTAATATACGTCACCAAATTATTATTATTATTATTTATAATTAAAGAGCACATCTATATTTTGTACGGCTTTTGATGCTTTCAGTCTCTGACAGCAGTGCTCTGTAAATGCTTATCAGATCAGGCCTTACACTGAATTTTGGTGTAGTTCCGGGCATACTTGAACCAGGAGTTTTAGATGTTTAAAGAGTATTTGTGTCAAATGAAAAGTTCTGTGAAGCATTGGTGCCCCCAGGAATGAGCAGGGATCAAAAGGTGCCCAGGTTATTTTTTCAGAGTTGCATAATTCCAGTTTGTCATAGCCTCATCACTTCAGCACCTTCTGTCAGCTACCACAACCTAGAGCATCATCTTACAGCACCTAAATCTCCACTGCTTTACAAGCTGCTGTCAGGAATTTAGTACCTTAAGGCTGACTTCAACACCTTTCTTTTATGTTTTATGTTTTTCCAGTTTTATAGCCATTACACAACTGCAGTAAATGGCAACAAATCAAATGAATGACTTAAAGCACTGCAGAAAAATATCCCTTGTCTGCCCATGCTGCTCTCTCAAAAAGAGTTAAGTGCTTATTAGAGTAATAAGTAATATTTTGACCTGCAGAACAGCACATTTTCTTCTTTTCCTTGTTGATTGTTTAATATAAACAAAATAAATTATTCTTCTGTAAGCTCTTTTTGATGAGGCAATGCTAATAAACAGCACCTGATTCCAAACTCCAGCCATTCCAGGTGCAGGTCATGCTTGGCTCAGTGCTGTCAACAGATCCTTGGGGAGCCCTGTTTCCTGCTCCATGAAAATAATTAACCCCCACAGTTCTGGCTGCTGAGAGTTTGTCATTATTTGGTTATACAAGGCCTTGTTACTTCAGTTTTGATGTCAATGGGCTTCAAATCAGATTTTAAGTTAATAGGCACCCATAGTCTTGTGATCAAAGAGTTAAATAGGAATGTTTTGCTTTTCCCTTGGGTTTATCTCTTGGGTCAGCTAGTGATCCAGCAAGCTTTTTCAAGCTTCTAGATATGGCATATATCCGCTGGTAATAGGCCCAAGAACTCCAAATGTAATTCCCAAAAAGCACCTGCGAACAATCAGACAACTGCAATTTGGTGTTGCTACAAATATGGACTGCCTTCAGAAAATTATAATCTAGGCATTTTCTAGAAAATTGAGCTTAACACAGTACTAGTGTAGTCTCCATTCCTCCCCTGAAAAACACTTCAATGTTTTATATATATATTCTCATACATACACACATATACAGCTATACAAAATAGTTAAAAAAAGGTTGTTAAATGTGAAAAAGGTTTATATTATGTCATCAACTCCTAGTTTCCTACCAGCAGCACAAATTAATCCTGAATAGAAAATATCAGACCAAAGATACTCATTGCAGCCAACAAAACAAAAACATATAGCTGATGCAAAGCATAGATGCAGATTGGAAAATTTTTACTTAAGCCTGTCCTAGTACACAGAAAACATTTTTTTCTAAATTCTAGTTTCATTCTTCCCTTTAGACCCTGAGACTTCCTTTCATATTTATTTACAAGCAATCGATCTTCACTTTTACAAGACGAATACAACAACTGGCATTGATATCGTGTGAGCCTGTTGAACTATTTCTAGCCTAAATGTGTGCCTGTAAAATATAGCTGGGGCCCAAGAGAAGGGGTAATTATGCTGTTCTTTATAACTTTAGCCAGATAACTATCTGTGCTAGAAAGGTGGGGGCTTCTGTCTGAGGGAAAAATCTTACTGTTTCACTTGTGAAAACCAAAATGCATGGATGTTGGAAGGTACCTGAAATGACAGGCTGGGTAGCCAGAGGCATCCTTGTTAATTTTCTTTTTTACCTGTAAGCTTTTTTCTGATGCAGGAAAGAGTCTGATTTCTCCTCCTCTCTGGGCAAAAATCAAAGCATTCCATTTAATTTTAATGGATAGTTTATCTGTCTCAGGTTTTCTTGCCAAGACTTTCAAGATGTTTACTGTTCGAGAGGGAGACGCGTACAAGGGAGTGAAACAAGGTAGGAAGACAAGAGGTGGGGGTGTAAAAAAGAAACCTTCTAGTGACATTTAAAAGGAACAGCTCAGTCTAAGTGGTCCTTTTATCTGCACCATTCTTCCTTGTGCCAGTCATATTTTCAAAGTCAGGTCCAGGACTTTAGCTCTTCAATTCATATGACCTTTAACCAGATCAGCCTCTCAAGCCTCCCAAGACACTTTGAAGATTTGTACATTACTATTTGTTTTAACTGTGGAAATACTGCTGTCTTTAGTCTTAAAGAAAATGTTAATAATTCAGAACTAGCATTTGATTATCAGATTTGACTTTGTGTTCCCTCTTAAGGCTGGTTGTCTGTTTTAATTAAAGTCAATAACACACTTTCTCACAATTGTGTCTAGTTCATTAGTTTCATTCATAAAAAAAAAAAACAAAACAAACAAAACAAAAAACTACCTCAAAACATTATGCTGAAGAAATTCCATGTCTTTTTGTTGTTCATTTATAATTTTTTTGGTTTGTTCACCTGATGAAAATTGACTGTGCAAAACTTCCCTTTGTTTTTTTGAGGGTTCCTCTATAAGCCACTAGCTAAATCAATTCTTCAGGAAGGCAGATGATCACTCTGGAATCAATGCACACTTCCCCTACTCCTGATAGACTCTGTGTGTCCAGAAGAAATAAATACCACAGTCCATATGTAAGCAGCGTGGTCCTCCGTCACAAAGGTTGCAGTAGCGGTGCACTGGAAGTAGCCTTCTTCTGTTTTTGCAGTGCTGTGTTGGTACTAAGGAGTTAAGCCTAGACCCAGAATCTTGTTTACAACACATCACCACAAACAGCTGTCAAATTGTAGCCTCAACTTAGAAATATGTTTTGCTGACAGTAAACTGATCAGTAAACCGTCACCTCCAATCAGAGTCTGTGTTGCAGTGTGTTGTGTAACATGACTTTAAGTGTGTCTTCATCAAAGCTAGATTTTCAAAATCAAAAATGAAAATAATAGGGAGTTTCTATTTTGGGTGGATCCTTCCATATCATTTCACCTGTGTCTGACAGATGATATGTGGTCACTTGTAAAAACATCAGCTTTAAGGCATATTCTGTTTCTTTGCTGCATCAGGGGACTGATATGTCACTGCTGTTCTGTGTTGTCAAGTGAAGCAGCATCTTAAACTAAGCACAGGTTTAAAATGTGATAGTTGTTGTGAGATAATTAAACTGAAGTTCCTCTATCCCATTCAGACTAGTGCTTTAGTTCAGTACTGAGCTTTACCAAAGCTAATAATGAAATTAAGCTCTTTTTAAGTTCAATGGATTTAAATACTTTTCTGAATCAGGGCCATATTAAAGAATTTAGTAATTCATAGATTTCTACCTCAGATATAACTGATATTATAAGAATACTGATAAAATTACTGTTTATTGAGTACTTCTATAATTATGTCTCCCTAACATATATGGAGTTTTTTTACTGTCTAGATTATTAATATTGTGTTGAAATCCATTTAAAAATTCATATGCTTGGTGACAAGAGGGTTACATTCATTCTCTGCTGATGACCAGACTGTCTATAAACCCATCTACCTGCCTAGGTGCAGAGCATTATGATTTCATGCTGTCTTTGCTCTAAGTCAACAAGAGGTAAATCAATACAGAAGCTGTTTTGACACCTCCTCATGAAATTTTCCTGGAGTTAATATATCCTGCCTCTTTGAATAGACATATCCTGACAAGAGTAGACGTAGCCTGTATGTGTGTGGGTGCTAGTCTTGGCAGTAACACTGAACACCCATATGATGATGAACTCCAGACACTTATCCTTTAAACAGAGTATTTATTGAGAATTTTGTGTTTCTCTAAACACATCAACGGTGCTTTGAACAAGTTTTTCTTGCCAGTTACAGCTCCATTGATAATCTTCTTAAAAAGAAGGAAGAAAAATAAACCCAAATATTAAATAAATATGAAATCAAATAAAAACATCAAAATTTTCCTGGTTGTATTTCCTCTGGTTGGATTTCAGATTCCATTACTGACATTATCTGTCAATCAGTTAAACTTAGATGTCCTGAGGGAGGCTGAAACCCCAACTTCTTTTCTAGATATATTAAAGTAAAACTAAATTAGGCAATATAAAAGATACTCTAGTAACCACATTAACTAAAGAGAAACAGATCGTTTTTTAAAAGAAAGTGTAAAAGATGTTCGAAAGATTGAAACTGAAATTCAGATTAGAATTATCTGTGATAAATAAGAACTCTTTAGTCAACAAATAGTTGAAAGGAAACTGAACATGACGTTCAATTTTCAAGTCAGGACTGTAAAACACAATTCTTGAGTTCTTGCAGGACAGGAAGATACACATGCCCAAGGAATGCCACATTAAATTCAGCTCCTTGGTTCACAGTGGAGAAGTGGGATGTTTCTGGGATGTTTGTCCAGCAATTAACAGAGTTTGAAGAGAGCATATATCATTGAATGTCTCCTCACTGCATAATGTGTCAGTGGAGAGAGATTTCTCCATTTGTAATCTGGTAGATGGAGTTGTCCATCAGGTATCCACTATGTCATGGCTCAGGAGGAATGTGTCAGCTTTGGTCCATGCAATTTCTTTAGAGCCTATTCTTAGCTGATTCCTATCCAGGTTCCAGAAAATATGTACCTACTATAATGATTTCACGAGTGGCAGTGAAGCACTAACACCAAAACAAGGGTGAGAGTCATTGTTTTCTTACTAGTATTATGCCTGTGGTTGAAACCATTGTGGATGCAGTCATGTGGTAGGGACTACAGAAACAAGCTAGGTAAGAGACAGATTTATTTTTTTTTCTATAACAGGCCAAGAGATTTGCTTAATTTTTACGAAAAGTGAAGTGAAATGAGCTAAAGAAGAGTTATTAATATGAGCTGTTTCACAGGCATTCTAGAGCCCACAGGTGAAGATGGTGAAAGAACACAGTCTTATGTATTTGGGACTTGTCTTTCCTTCCCGAGGACTGTGGTTTTGATGGAGGAGTTTCCCTCAGATTAGCAGTTTTTAGGAGGCAGGAGTAGATTTACCAGTCTCTGTGCCAGTGCTTGCTTTCCCTTTATGTAAGCTTCCCTCCACATTCAATCTGTCTTCGGGCAGCTGCCAAGGAGAACGAGTTTCTTGTTCTGCAAACTGTTCAGGAGAGAGAACCTCCCCTGATTCAATCTTCCAAATTCTCTGTACATATTGAAGATTCAAAGCAGAGTGACAATGAAAAGAATTTTTACTGAAACTGAAAAAAAAATAAAAAATTAGAGTTATAAACATGACTTTTAAAATGCATTTTCCTAAAACAGTGTTTGCATATTTGTGAAGCAATCATTTTGATATTTTACTCTATGGCTTGGCTATATTTAAAAAGTAAAATAAAATGCTTCCAACAGTTATTGATATCTTATTATAACACTTCTACCATATTACTTTTGAAAAATTAAGGTTTTTCATAATTATTGCACTAATTATATTTCTTTTCTCCCAAAGTAAAAGGCAAGGAAAAATTATACTCAAAAGCTACCTCTATTGTGAAAACTTCAAAGTTATATTTCTCAAAGTTATTGCTTTAAAATACCAGAGTGAATTAAACATGGGTTAAAAACGGAGAACAAGTGAATATGGAGCCAAACTCAGTGTAGGTTGATGGCAGAAGTATCCACAAGCTTTTCTGTTGATAAAAGAAAGATATATGTAGGATTTAGATCTGTATAAAACCAGAAAGAAAACAGGCAGCTCTTAGCACTGATAAGAAATAAAACATCAGTGCCAATAGCAGTAACAAGGCAACAGGCACCACCAAGACAGCAAGAGATAGGTTGGCAGACAGAAGTAAGAAAGAAATTGCACAGACCTGACTATGGTGACAGGACAAGAGTTTGAAGGCTTCCAGCTTTGTGCAAATGGGCAAAGAGCCACCTTCTCCCCCATGGGGGAGTACCCAACTCACAAGGTGCTGTGTGGGCTACACAGACATTTTCTGCCAACCTTCTTCACTTGGGTCAGCCACCACTGTGCTGCTCCACTGTGGCTTGAGAGCCTCCTGGGGAGTCTCCCATGGACATCTCGACACCAGCATACACAGGCAGGGAGCCCTCCAGCTTGGGGAAACTGGGGAGAGACAGACACCTGGTGTAGTGGGCCCTCTCTTCCAGAGCACGAGCAACAAATACCACAGGAAGGTATTCAGATGGTGTGATGGAATTAGGCAGTTTGATCAGATATGCCCTTATCAATCTAGGTTCCCAGCATTCTAGGAGGTCGTGAAAGTAAGAAAGGAAAGGAAGTTTGCACCAGAATGGGGTAGGTGACATCTCTTGGAAGAGGTGCAAGAGCAGAAAGTGACTTTTTTGGAAATACAGATGGGTACAGCCTCTGCAGATGATGAGTTTCCAAAAAGGATGATCATTCACTGTAGTAAAGCACCTATGGCTCTGCTCTGGGTTGCAGTAATGACATTGTAAAAGATATTCCTGGTAGCACGTTGCTGTTGTAGCAGGTCTGTCTGCTAATGATAAGTATCACTTGCCAGCCCAGATTTCTAGGCCAGCTATCACTCTTCTACCTAACAAAAGATCTCCAGCTGCCCTTTGAAAAGCCAGTGCTCCCATGCATTGCATAGGAAGGCAGCTATTTAAAAATAAGTCTAGATCTTGAAAGAATGTGAGAAACTCTGTAAATAGAGTTTAAAATGCTGGCTGTTCAGGTGGGAAACTTTTTACATGCTAAATCTGACTCTCTCTCTGCAAATCATGAATTAAAAATAAAACTGTAACTTTGGTTTCTAAATCTTCTCTTTCTTTAATTCAGATCAGTCTAGGAGACAGAAAAATAATGCCTTAGGAAGGGAGATGAATGCTAATAAAGGCAACTCTGCCTTAGTTATCAGGTCAATACCAATAGCGTATGTTGGAGAAGGGATGAAATGCATATCATTATATGGATTACTAGTGACACCACTACCTTGTAACAACAGTAATCTTCAGATTTTTCCTGCTAGAAAAAGCAAGACAACTAGCAGAGGAAGGAGTTATTTGGCTGTCATATAATGTGATAGAAAACTAGATTTGCTTTTCTTTCCTGGCTAAATCTAATTTGCAATAGAAGCAGAGAGGTAGAAGAAGAGCATTCAGTCTGTGCCTGTAAGCATCTGAGTGTTACATAATGAAAAACTCTAATTTGTACTCTTATTTGTTACCTGCAGCTTGAACCCCTTTCCTCTGGAGTTTTCTGAAATACCAAACTGTATAGGAAAAGAGTGATAAAAGCGTTTGTTTCTTCCATTCTGTCTTACAAAAGTATCCACAGAGGAAAAATTCATGCTTGCCATCATGGACAATACCATGGAGCTCAGCTTTAATAATGTAAAATGCAATAATTACAACCCTTTACTATAGGAGTTATATATGTATTGATGTGTTTTCAAGAAAAGAATTATTAATAAATGACCTTTCCTAACAATCCGTGAGTTGTATCTCTTTCTAAGATGGCAGTCTAGGCAGCTCAGAGTACAGACATTGCATATCAGCTATTGCTCAGATACATTGTCATGCATCTGCTAGGTTTTTGGAGTAGGAATGTTCACATAACTTGTTTAAAATGCTCCTGTTCTGTTTGGAGACGGTGAAAAGCCTGGAGATTTTTGAAGTTCAACATCATCCTGTAAGCTGCAGGCTGTAATATCATGAAGGCTATAATAAAATTCTGGCCCTGCCTCCTATGTGCAACTGGAATGGACTGAAGTACCTGCATCATTTTAGAACCTCGTCCAGGCTGTTCCTTTGATCACCAGTGCACCACACTCTTGTAGCACTTGGGGTATGCTAGAAGAGCAATGCAGCACCCAGGGAAGTTGTGGAGGAGATCTTTCATCAGCAGGTTGTGCTAACCTTGGCCTTCCCTGGAACCAGCATGTAAATGTCAGCCACAGTTCAATTCCTATGCTATATAACTCCTTCCTCTGCTAGTTGTCTTGCTTTTTCTAGCAGGAAAAATCTGAAGATTACTGTTGTTACAAAGTAGTGGTGTCACTAGCAATCCATATAATGAATTATATGCTCCATACTCTCCTTTAACACTAATGGGGATACTGTGCAAAGATACCAAATACTACTGTTTCAGAAATTTTGAGCTCACTTAAGCAATGGTACACTTTCGAGAAGGTTCCTGGAATATACTGTGAGGCTCGATAAAGGAGCTATGATGTGACTAAACTTAAATAATAGTGCATGTTTTAGGTATGCATCATTTCCTTGTTTTCTAAAGATCATGCATAAAGCTGGCAATTTTGTTCATTATGACAATTAAGTCCTAGCATAGGTTATTTCTTGCTCTTCTGACTCCCTAACAGTCTTCTTTTTCTGGTTTTTTTTTTTCTTCCCCCTGTGCCACTGAGACTACATATTGACCAAAATCCATAACCTGGCAGGATGTGAGAGCACACAGGCTGCAGCATTCCCAGGCTTCATCCACCATGTGCCTAGGCTCATCAGGAAAATCAAGGGAAACCTTGCACCCCTGTGAGCAGGACGTGGCATGCCAGCTTCCCAGCTGTCACCATATGCTCTGACTGTCACAACATCTTATGACAGATTAGAGGAAGTGGTTTTGACTGGCATATTAAGAAAATCGGTTGACATCAGCATACTAGGTAGGCCTAAACCTACTAGCTCCCCAGCAGTAAATCTAAGCATAGTTATCCTTTGTTTGATTAATGAGTGGTGTTAGCAATTAAAAGGAAAGCATACTATGGGCCTACTGCATCCTTTGCAATCCAATATCATCTTTTGCTGAAAGCTAATGAAGAGTAGACAAGAATTTGAGATAAACTGGGCTGATAAAGAATAGAGCTTGTATATCTCCTTGACTTCATTTGCACAACTCCTAGAAATGTGTCCATGGGCATCCACCACACTAAGATTTATTTGTTTGCTCAAACTGATTAATAATTTTGCACTTTTGACTTGGTTTACTGTTTTCTTTACATTTGTCCAGATATTTGAACCAGATAACCAGCAAATGACAGCTTAAAAGGCATTAAGTAGGCAAATATACAAACACACCCTACCATATCTGTCTTGGGTTTCCATGTGAATGACACGTGTCAACCTTATCAAGGCAGAGGGATGCAGTGATTTACTCTTTGTGAAATTGTTCACAGCCATGTTTGTGTGAAAAGCTGTTCAAGTAAATTAGTTTCACTCAATAGCACTGTGGAAAAATGGGTGAAGTGGTAAACAGGCAGGTGGATCCAGTCAACCTTTTGTGTATTTTTACCAAATCTCTGGGAAGGTTCAGGGGATCAGGTTTCCCCCTGCAACAATGAAAGCCACAGAACTCCTTCTCCTGGCTTTGCGAGACCAGTTCTTCTGTCTCCCAAGGGGTAGGGTGGGGTCCTGCCTTGAGATCAGGCAGGTGCAGCTCAAGGCGGGGTAGCAGGTAGATGCAGGTAAGATTTAGAAAAATATCAGGGCTTCAGGCTAACTGGTGTAATTTTGAGTGTCTGTGCCCAAAGGCTTGTCTGCTTTTTCCAGAAACTACCTTCCCCTGAAAAACTTGCCTCTCTTAAAACTATAGATCTGCAGTGTTATTCCACGTGCTGTGTGGATGACAGGGTTTCCCCATATAAAAGAGGTGTTCAGCATAATGGAGTATAGATTTTTAAAACCAGAGTAGGGTTAGACATGACCAAAGACTACATGGGTGGAAACATGATATAGTATCCCTGTTAAAGCACTTTTAAGTATGCATTTTAAGGTGAGCTGGTAAAGAAACCTAAAGTCCTTGCTAGCCCTGGTGGGTGGGCACCCTGCCTCTCTGCTTTTTGCTCACTCATGGACCCAAAACAATTTTCATTTGTGTTGTTTCCACCCATAGAAAAAGTGCTAGTCTTAGTGTCAGCAGAGTTTGTATCAAATAATTGAAGTTTCTGAGGATGTAAAAATCAATTCTTGGCTCCAAGTCCAGCAATATTCTGTATCAGCAGAACTGTGTAACTACACTCTGATTACAGTGGTTATAGTACAAGTTAGTTAACTGCTACCAAAACGAGGGTGTGGCGAGGAAGACAAACATTTCATCTTTTAAGTTTCATTGCATTTTGGTTTTGTCATTGTTTTATCCTGCTGGGGGGAAGAAAAAAATAAGATATTGCTATGCTTGGCCAGGATGAAGAGCTATGCAACACAAGGTGGTCCAGGACCCACATCTTCCTAAAGCTTGCTGATGTTTATCCAGGGGATTGCCTTTTCTTAAAATTAAATTTGTTTTATATTTTTATTTCAGTGAAAGTATTTTCCCTGATAGAATACAAGGAAAAGACTACTGACAATAAATGACTTTTTACAGAGGGAAATATGTCCATGTTTCAAGATCTACCCATGAAGTCCTGCCTAAATATTTTGTGATTTTCTAGAAATTCCTGCACATCTTTCTTCTGAGCTGTGAAGGTGTCGCAGTTCAGTTCAGCCCTAAAACCTGTAACAGACACTCTCTGTTAAACCCCCTCCCTCCCCAAAAGGGAAGAGAAAAGTAATAAGGGAGAGAGACTTATCAATTAGAAAAGGAAACTAGAACAGCTTTAATGAAAAATGGAAAAATAATAAGAATAAAATGTAATATATACAAACATATACAAGACCAGTATTGAACCCAAACCCCTGGTGGCAAGTACGTCACTGTCACCACTGATGTTGTAGAGCAGGCACTGGGAAAGTCCCAGACAGGGCCCAACAGCAGACATGAACCATGTTCAGGAGCTGGATTCTGGTACTGGGTTCAGGAACACTCAGATCAGGATCGAAGGCAGAACAAACAGAGTCCTCCTTGGATTCCAGCTATTGAAGGAGCGAGGAAGAATCTGAGCAAGGGCCCAGAGCAAGAGTCCCCAAGCAGAGAGCAATGGATCAAAGTCCCCAAGCAGCCGAATATGGCGTCTATGGGATGGAACATCCCCTTGGTCAGTTTAAGGGCACTGATCTGTCCTCCCTGCAGGTGCAGCTTTTACTTTCTGCACCCTACAACGTGGTACAGAGGATCTAGCAGTGGCCTTGGTCTGCACACCAGTCCTTGGTACTAACTAAACATCGGGCATTATCACTGCTAGAAGCAAGCACTGCTGGTGAAAACATGCTGCTAATTTCAGAAAGCCCAGTTAGTTAAATGAACTTAGCTGAAAGGTAAAAATCACTGAACAGAATTGTTCTGTTCTAACTTAAACCAGGACAGAAGGAAATGTCTCTGTGGTGGTCACTGACATGCCAATATGGAAGGGTCACACTTTCGCACACACAGGAGTGCAACTCCAAGTGAATTACAAGCAGGATTTTATCCCAGAGCAGGACAAAGGCATTGAGCTGTAGAGGAGGAGTAGGTTATATTGGAGGCAGCAGCAACAAGAACACTTTGTAATTTAGTCTCTCCTGGATGGAAACTAAGAATGTTATCCACATATTTCATACTAAATTATATGAAAGGCCTATAGTCCTCCGGTTGCCCACACTGGCAAACCTTCATTGGGATATGGGATGCTGCTCCTGATCACTGGCAGCTGGAATGGGAACTAGTAGCAGCCCAAAAAATGCTGATTTCCTCCCACTGAACATCTCCTATCTGTCTCTGCAAACAACCAATCATGGTTTCATGGAAGTGGGGCATTACTCATTCACTGCACACAACCCTATGAAAGATTGTAAAGGTGAGATAGCAACATTAATGTGTGAAACATGATGAGCATTTTGCGAAGTCAGAACTGCAGTCGTTCATGAAATAATCTTTCTGATAATCAGAAATAAACCCAAAGATTTTAATTTTACTCTCCATTTTGGAGTGTAACATACTATGTTGAAGTCCTAAGGAACTCCATATTCTACACTAACACTTCTATACATTTTGTGCTTTAGTTCCAAGATAAGGTATTAAAATAAAATTGCAGTTATCCAATATTTAAATAGAGCTATTATTCTCCAACTCAGATGAGAAATTAATTTCTGAAATCAAAATAATGACAAAATAGTCTATATAGAACTATGATGTATGGAATGTATACACAGAACATACACTAAATTGTTAATTTACATGGTTGATAAAGCAATTTTTCTTTTGAAACTGTTTTCACATCTTGAGGGAAGTGACTGAGAAATGCACAAGGGCAACCTTCACTGTGACCCATAACATATACACTAATAATATATTCAGAATATATTCCAATTTTCATTGCTATAACCTATATAAAAATTATGCAGAGTTCGAGGCTGAAGCTGAACCCTCACTAGCCCCATATAAACTGCCTAAGCATTGCTGAGGGATTTTATCAAGCAGTTCCAATTAATATCATACTAAATCCCCATGTACAGCTTTAAATATTGAGCCCTGAAGGACTAACCTGTTTGCCTACATTCTTTATTATTATTATTACATCAACAGGATTTGTAGAGCTAGGTAGCATCAGTTCATCACTGCCACCACCTGGTAAAGCTCCAAAATCCTATATTTGTGAGTACAGGTATATCAGAAATGTAGCAAAAGGGTTAAGCAAAGAAGAAAAAGCAAATCTTGGGGATAATCACCCTAAGCCAGTACTACAATGTGGAATGGAAATGTGAGGATCCACACAATAGTTTGCAGTCTGCCCAGAGTGGAAAGATAAGACCAAACCTCCAGAGATATAGGTGGCTTGTGTTTTTAGTGATTGATTGATCTAGTTGTGTGTGTTTTACAAAAAGTAGACTGAGAGTGGCTCAGTAAACCTGTCTAGGCAAGACAATAATATTATCCTTCAGATCCTGGTTGGTCTGCTAAACTGTTCAATATAGTCTCACTGGGACTTGATTTTCATTCCTCTGTACGTTGACAATCACTTGCCTTCCCACACAAGATGCTTAGGACTAACGTAGTAGCTGATGGGCTGTTCCTTATTTCTACTACAATCTTCTTCTCTCACTTCCTGATACCCAGATAAATGGCTCTGGGCCATTTATCTCCCAGGAATACTTCGTACTCCTTCTAAATCTTTAATCCTATGTTATAAAGTCACCTCTTTAATAGTGTAATTATTCAGTCCTTACTCCAGCTAGATACCTGCCTGTTAATTAGCCAGTGCCAGGAAATCCCAGTTGCACATGGGATTGAGAGGTACCCGCAACAGTGCAGGAGCTGATGGATGGCATCATCACACACAGGAGTGTATCCCACTATCTCAGCATTTAATCCTTTCATAAACGTTGCCATGTGATTTAGGCACATGGTGTTTTCATGTAATTTTAAGCAGAGAATTTCTAGGGAAAATGAGAAGAATATGTATTAATTCTGACTGGGAAATGAGTATTAACTTTTGGGCTGAGTTCCCTGAAGGAGGATTCCTTGTTTAAGGCCGCTTCTGCTGTTCAATTCAATTTCATGCAATTTTGATAATTGTCACAAAAAATATACCACACTGTTAGACTACTGGTTTCTTCTCTGGTGAGAAGCTGCAATGCAACATTTCCTGCAAGCTTCTGGTTAGAATAGAAAGTCAAAATAAATGTAATAAATTAGGAAAAATAACCTGGACAGTTACAAGGTGGTTACAATCACTGTTCTGTCGATGGTTTTATTCTTCCCCCCTCTTCCCCCTCCCAACCCCGTTTTAGCTTGGCACCTTTTATATAACTTACATTATCACAACTGTCTTTGTGCCAGGAGGAGTGAAGTACTCTCCTGTTCCAAGCTTCTGCTACTTTAGATAAGCCAGCAATAATTATTTCTGAGTGAAAAAAAATTAACCCTCACAATGGAGCCTGAGTCCATAGCTGTATTCCAATTTGGAAGTCGTTTGTCTTGGGATACAAAGGCCCCAATTCCCTGTAGTACCAAATGGTGTTCTTACAGATTTAGAGTTACACCAGGAAACCAAAAGTCCTAAAACCGGTATTATAAATCTGTCATCATTGTTTCATTATAACTCTGTATTGTTCTGACTCCACAATGAGGATTATGCGTTGGGAATAAAGCACAGATGAAGCCTGTCTTCTCATTAATTTGCAAACCAGAGACACAGTTGTCTGCTACCATTACAGTCAGAGGGGCTACCTCTGAGAGCCAGGATTTCTTGTGTGTCTGTTTTGAGACATGCAACCCAAAGCTTAAATAAGACACAGCAGAGGATCAGATAAAGAAAATAGAGAGGTAACAGGTTATAAAGGAAGGGGTAAAAGGCTGAAAGAAAAGCATGAGATGAAAAGCATAAGAGGTGACAGAAAGAGTACTAAATGACTTCTTGAAGTCCCTTTACCCTGTTTCCTATGATTCTGTAACAGATAATAGAGGGTCTTGTTTTAGAAAACTGGTTTCCATACAACACATTTCACTTGTCTGTATTTTGAGACTATGAATTATACTATACTGATGGAAAAACTACAGCACAGCTGAAATAAGGGAATACCAAGTGTGTTCTCCAAATTTAGACCAACACAGGGGAATGGTTTTTTACCTAAGTAACATAGAAGTAGTCATTTAAAAGCAGTATTAACTGAATCTCCATCAAATTATAAAAACCAGACAAAATAACACAAAAGGAAAATGAAAGATAGCTCTAAAGGAAAATAAATGAATGTTGTTTCTCTGCTTTAAAATATTGTGTGACAGTTACATGCATCAGGAGGGAGTGTGATGTATTTGTCTTGTCTGTGATAGAGTAGTATCTGTGGAAGACATGCCATGGTACACCTGTCTTCATATTCCACCATTTTCATATTCCATTATCGCCATAATATGGAGATAATTCTTATCTCTATATTACATAATCTGTTAGAGCCCAGAGCCCCATCCAACCTGGCCTTAAAAACTTCCAGGGGTGGGGCTTCTACCACCTCTCTAGGCAACCTGTTCCAGTGTCTCACCACCCTCATGAGGAAGAACTTCCTAACATCCAATCTAAACCTATCCTGCTCTAGTTTGGGTCCATTTCCCCTAGTCCTAGAACTACCCGACATCCTAAAAAGTCCCTCACCAGCTTTCGTGTAGG
>VWZK01014222.1:0-74454 GCA_013396935.1 Baryphthengus martii | reverse complement strand
CCATCAAGCCAGTTCTTTATCCACTGGGTGGTCCATCCATCAAACCCATGTTTTACCAGCTTGGAGACCAGGATGTTGTGCGGGACAGTGTCGAAGGCTTTGTTCAGGTCCAGGTAAATAACGTCAGTTGCTTTTCCCTTGTCTATTGATGCTGTGACCTTTTCATAGAAAGCCACCAGGTTTGTCAGGCATGATTTGCCCTTGGTGCCTGAACTAGGCATGTCCACCTGTAGCAAGTCAGACATCTGTTGAAGGTGTATTTGAATACATGCACAGACATACTTACCTAATCCTTCACATTCATGCATAGGTCATATCATACTGCTCCAGTGAAATTTAGCATTCCCCTCTTCCCAGTTATCCATGGGTGTGCAATTAGAAGTGAAGTAGGCAGACGGATGTTGAGAAAACACTGAGACGCCACCATTCATCATCAGCTAGCAGATACTGAACTTGGCTGACTATCCCAACTTAGTTAGATAGTTTGGCACACTGTCTCTCAGCACTAGATTTTTCCTTCAGGATCTTGAATTGTATTAAAAGTTCACTCTGTAAATCATGTAAAACTGTAAGTTGAGATTGGCCTCACTTTTTACCACCAAATAAAGTTATTAGAAATTCAGGTCTTTTACAAGCAGTTTTGATTCTCTGTTTAAGTGTCACCTTTCATCTCAAGATAGCACCACTGCCTATTTGAAAGAGAAAAGGGCATTTGGTCAGCTATTAAGTTGAATTCCTTTCCTCCATCCTGCATGGGCTTAATCTTGAATGTGAATCATAAAAGGCAAAATCAAAGGTCTAATAGATGGGACCATAAAGAGTTTCACAGGCCATGTCTGAGTAAAAGAGAACAAACAAAGATTTTCAGGAGCTAAGAAACATGTCATCCTATGTGGTATTTCTCTTGTCAGCAGCAAAGCTGTCTCTAATGCACAGCACACTTAGCAAATCAAGAATGCTTCAGGCCAAATTTGGGTAAAAGCTAAAGCTTTGCCTCCCACAGGTTTTATCTGCAGCTGCTGAAGCAAACATTTTTACCTCCCCTCTCTCACTGAATGGGAGATTGTGTTTCAGACCATTGTTTTCTGTAGACACTTATTAACCCTGTTGAATTTAGAGCAGGGGATTGCACTCAATATCTATTGATTAGCAGTCAGTGCTGTAGTAATCCTTAGGCCTTGATCAATTCGGGCTGTTGACTAGGTCTTGGTACACAGCAGTGCCCTTTTCAGCAGTCATTGATATGCATGCAAGGATGTGGGAGAGAGGCAGGAGGGAAGGTTAGCATGAAGTCAAGTGTTTATACATTTCAGGAAATTCCTGGTGAGGTGATGGCAGCTTTTATCATAGCCTGACAGAGTCCAGGGTTTAAATCATGCAAGTGTACGTCAAATCAAAACACTTCTCGAGACAACGTTGGAAAACAGAATCCATTATTCAGTGATTGCAAACAATAATAGGCTTTGCCTAGGTAGAAAAGGAATCAGCAAATTCTTCCAAGCTCATCTCCTTCAATTAACTGTAATATGATAAAACTTTATGGATCATTTGTTTTCTCTCTTTGCTCATCCTTTCTGCTCAGAGCTGAATGTGGTTTGACATAGAACCTATTTCCAATAGGGAGCTGCCCTCTCCAAACTATGTCTCTTGCACTGCAGCCAAGCTACAAAGACACCTATTTAGTCAGAATTGCCTTTTTTTTTTTTGACATGCTGTTCATTTTGTCCTCCTGCTAGTTTCATTCAGCAGTGACTTCAGCCCCTGATTTACAAGCAGAGATAGTGTACATTGGGAAGAGTCTAGCGTATCCTTTTACAAAGTGCCCACCACATTTCCCTTCCAGCTCAGATGCCTGCATAGCAGCCACAAAATTATAACTTCCACAATATAAATAAGAAACGACAATGCCTTTTTTTATTTAATATTTCAGTCCGAAAACAACGGCAATTCAGAACTGCTGATTCTGTAAGGAAGTTACTCCTAGAATAGTCTGAAACACTGGAGATATATATGCTTGTCTCTTCGCAATATGAAATTGTGCTCGTGTACGGGCTTCATAGGGTGAGTCCAGTGGATGACTGCGGTTAAATGCCAGAGAAAATGAGTAAGGTCTTGGATTATGCAATTGATTCCCTGGCGATTGGATGTGATTGGAACAATCTATCTGCTGGGACACTATAATTCTTTTTCAATTTGAATTAGTGCACTGCTACAATTTTGAAAAAAGAGTTGTTTGAACTTCATTTTCCTGTCATCCATCCCTTTTTATATTTTCCTCCCCATGTGTAAAGAGAACCTTACTACAAGCACCACCTGGAAAGAACGCAATCTAAGAAAAAAAGCACCTGAACATCATGTAAATATAGACTTTTTTTTCTTATGGACTACCTAGTAATCAGGCCATCCACCTGCCCAGTTACTAGCCCAAGGATTCTTGTTTAAGGATGTCGTTTCTTATTTATTGACGAGAGCGATTCAGTCACACTGTCCTTTCTTACATTTGTTTTTCTCATGACTAGTTTTCACTGAATCTTGAAATCTCTACTTCATTTATAATGGAAATCAATAAAATCCAACATGCATTAGTATAAAACTGATTACAGAACAAGAGAAAAAAAAAGAGGTGCTTGCTATATGACTGAGGTTTGCAAGGACCTCTTGAGCTCATCTAGTCCAACCCTCCTGCTCAAGAAGGGTCAGCTGGTGCAGACTACTCAAGACACTATTCAGTTGGGTTTTGGATATCTTTGCAGATGGAGATATTCACAACCTCTCTGGGCAACACATTTCAGTGTTCAATCACCCTTACAGTAGAAAAAATACTTTCTTGTGTTCAGAGAGAATGTGATGTATTCTAATTTGAGCTCATTGTTTCTTGTCTGAGGCTCTACTGAGAAGGGTCCCTCATCTTCATTCTCTCTCAAGTATGTACAAGCATCAGTAAGATCCCCCCTGAGCCTTCTCTTCTCCATGTTGAGCAGTCCCAGCTCTTGTATTTGATCTTCATATGAACAAAATTTCAACCCCTTCATCATCTTTATGTTCATCTGTCTCTTTTGTTGGAGAGCCCAGAACTGGACATAGCACTCCAGATCCATTTCAATAATGCCAAGGAGAAGGGAAGGAATACCTCCCTCGACCTACTGGCAATACTCTGACTAATGCATCCCAGGATGTTGTTAATCCCCTCTACTGTGAGAGCACATTGCTGGATCATGCTCATTGTTGTCCACCAGGACCCCAAGGTACTTCTCTGCAGAGAAGTTTTTCGGTTGGTCATACTCCAGTGCTTACAGATGAACGGTTTACTCCTTCCCAGGCACAGGACTTTGCACTTCATCAGATTGCTCTCAGCCTAATTCCTCAACTTGTCAAAGCCTCTGTGAATGACAACACAACCATCTGGTGTACTGACCTCTTCTCCCAATTTTGTATCATCTGGGAACTTTCTGAGGTTAAACATGTACTAGCATTTAGGTAATTAATCAAAAGATTAAACAGGAGTGGCCCCAATATTGACCTCTGGTCACCACTGCTGACTTGACTCCAGCTAGACTTTCTGCCACTAATCACAGTTCCCTGCACCTGGCTGCTTAGCCAGTTTTCAATACACCTCACTGTCTACCTACCTAACCCATATTTGGTCAGCTTGTCTACAAGAATGTTATGGAGAGTGTGTCAGAAATCTTGCTGAAGTCGAGGTAAACGCCATCCACCTCTCTCTCATCATCCATCAAGCTAGTCACTTCATTGCAGAAGGTTATTAGATTGGTTAAGCATGATCTCCCCTTTGTAAAGCAGGTCTGAACATAATAATGTGACTAACTGACAAATACTGAAACTCTGGGTATGATTTAACTTGCCTTTGTTACATGCTAGTCAGTGTGAGATGATACTTCAAAATCCACAAGTAATAGTAAGAGAATTTGCTAACAGACAAGATTAATAACAAATATAAGCACACAAATACCTACAAATATCATGTATATGCATGTATACTTAATGTATACATTTTCTGCAGTTAAATGTGTTTATATTCATTGCACTCTGGGAGTCACATTCTGGTATGTTCCATGTATGATCTAAGATTAATGTTTGTTTTCTGTGAGATAGCATAATGTCTCCTCACTATGTTTTCCTCTTACCAAGATTCTGGACGTTTACCTTCTCATTTGAACATTTCTTCCTTCGTTTTCACTAGTTCTTTGGGCCTTCCCAGAGCACACATCTCTGTGAATGATGAAACACTACAGTGGATACCAGGGAGCAAAATGTTGTAGGAGTCACTGCTTGCTGACTTACACATGAAGAAATTAGTACAATTCAGCTACTCCACAATGACTGCCTGTGCATTCCAAGACTCTGCCTTATATGAAAGATCATTGAAAATTGCTTTAGCTTTTTGCAGGAGAAAGGTGAACTGCCTCCTATGTGTTCCAGGAGTTCAAGCCAACGATCACTGCATTTGTCTACACCTGATTCTATAAATGAAGTAGAGGTAATAATTAGAAAGGGATTGAAGCCACATGCTCATCCCAGGTAGCTCACCAGAACATGGCCAGGGAAGTGATATTCTGTCACCACAATCCTGTTTGCGTGGCAAATTCTGTTGGGTCTATTTGATGTATATTCTTATCATGCTCCCTGTAAAGGCTGCGGCTGGGCCACAGAGATAAAGCTGCTCCTCTTACCTTGTTCTTATAGCACATCCTGGGATGGAGGAAGCCATCCTTAAAAGGGGGAAGATTGTACCTTCCTTGGCGATCACACAACATGCTCCACAGGGACCGCTTTCCAGGCTCAAATGAACTTGAAAGGGAGGTAGCAGCAATCAAGATGCAACGGTACTCTGGGCGTAGGAAGATGAGGTAGGGAAAAGAAATTCTACATCACTTTCAAACAGTCTAATTAGTTTGTGAGACACCCTTGCTGAATCAAAGAGGGCAAGGTATTATAGCTAACAGAATGTAACTCATAACATCTGCTTCTTTATTCTACTAAAATAATGGAAAAAGCGTTGCAAAAAGCGGTTAAATTCTGAAGAGACACCATAAAGTCTCGTTCATTTGAGGTGCTCAGATAGCCATGTACACAATATCTGTGAGGTGTAATATTTAAATTCATTTTGGACTGATTTAAAAAATAAAAGGACTCATCAATGCTTCAGATTGGCTTTTACTTCTTTATTTCAATGGATCATGCCTGATCTATAATTCCAGTTTCGAAAAATTCAGAACAGTTTTTGGCATTTCTGGCAGTCCTATTTGTGTGCATTTTCTAACTCTTTTCCATGCGTTTGTGTCTCGGTAATTGTTGGTGCTTATCACCATGTAATTAAGCAATAGAACTCACAATAACAGGAAATCAGTGAAATGAAGTATCTAGGAGAATAGAGATGGAAATAGAAGTTTCATATATATAGTTTTTAAAGGATGAATTTTTCTGTCTCAGAATACGTCACCCTTTAGCTATTCAAGATGAAGAGCAAAAAGCTAAGTAAGAAGAATTATTCCGCATTTCCTGGTTGCAAGATTCCTTTACTATTTATCACTGCCTACTTCAAGGGACTATGAGTCTGACCCAAAATATAGTTCCTATGCATAGAGTAACTGACAGTTAAAAGCCAGATCTTAACATGTAGCCAACTCCTACACTTACAGCAGCAATATTTATTTTAATACTGATAAATCTAGCGATATCCTAAGCGCAGCTTATCGATGAATCCTGAATCACCACAGGGAAAGTTCACATCTGAAGAGTAGAAGGATAGGAAGTTAGGCTTTAACTGTGCCAAAATGTCTAAAGTGCAACTTTCAGAAACTTTTTCTCATCTTTATCTCCATCCATTAAGATTGCAGAGTTTGCAAGCCGTCATTTTATCAGTTCTTTACTCAGACACTCAAAGTACAGCTCTTTGTGATTTTCCCTGCAAAATGAATAAATTTCCACATACACTGTTGGTTTGTACACCTATAAGACTGCACCTATTTCATGCTACAGAGTAAGTACCATTGTGAAGAAAAAGAACACCTGACAGCAAAACAACACATGGCCTTTAAAACAATTATAATAGAAAAAACCTGCAGAAGTGAATTATTTTCGTTCAAGTGAAGCAAAATAATTTTGGTTCACAGTAACAACACTGTTCGGGAGCTGCAAAGATCTACACGTGAGTAAGTTTAAACTACTCCCTGCCAGTGGAAGTGGAAGAAGGACAGTTGTGTGAAATAATACAATGAGCCTTGTCTTATTTTTTGCCCACAAAACATATATAATGCGGACTGTGATTAAATAAATAGGCCAAACTCTGACTGTCCAGAACCTTTCCTGATGCCTTTTCTTCATCAGATGTGAGGTTTTCTGGATTTGAATTTCCTTTTTCAAATTTATTCCAGATTTTTTACTTTGTACATTTTTCTTTGTACAGAGTAAGAATAAGGAGGAGACCTCTCTTTAGACCGGTGTAAATACAGGGAAGGAAACCTGGAACAAGGCTGGTCCTTACTAGAGGTTTAAATAAAATAGAAGTTTGCTTTCTTGTGAGTGTGACTCCCAGCTAAGAGCAGTGTTGAAGACCCTAACAAAGAAATACTGGTGTAGGAAGATTCATTCCCTCCTCTCTTTTTCAGCCTGATCCATAACTTCATACATCCCATCTCAGACCACAGCAGCAGTAACTGGCATATTTTTAAGGGTCTGGTAGAAGTAAATAGTGCTTTAGACTCTTTTGCTTTAGAGTGGAGCATACTGCAAGGTTAGCCTTTTCTGGAGCCAAGGTAGGATTGTAACAGGTAATTTATGATCCAGGAGGGCTTTCTTTTTGACAACAACTGTACCTCTAAGAGATAGCAAATGAATGTGGGTACCTTAACTTTTAATTTCTATGCTTTTGTTTTTCTACACTTTACATATCCTTAATTATTATACCAAATTTGTGTTCGTGAAAGTAAGAATTGTGCATATAGTTACTAGCATTCATTAAGGGAACAGATGGCTTAGAGTATATATTAGCACTACTGGTGTAAATCCAGCCAACTGAATAGAGATTGAAAGCTATTTACATCCAATACATTTTTAATGATTCCTGTATCAGTTTGATAATGATATCAGTTAATGAGCTGACTGAATACAGATCTAGTTCCTACCTCATAAATTTTTTACTCTGCTATGCACTAATTGGCAAAGGTAGCAGGCTGTCTTAAGAACCCTAACTGAATTTTTATTTTGCTGAATTTAAAACACAAGAAAAATCATGATGAATCACGAGACTGAATAAAATACACTGAGGCAGTAGGTATGAGGGTTTTTTTTTACTTTAGCAAAGCTTTTGATACTGTCACAGTACCCTTCTGGACGTACAGCTAGACACGTTACACAGTATGATGGGTGGATGATCAGCTGAAAGTTTGGACTAAAATTTTTGTTGTAAATGGTGTAATATCAGACCGGTAGCTACTGATGTTCCACAGGGCTCAGTTTTTGGGCCAGTCAATGTTTTTATCAATGACCTGGACACAGGAGTTGTGTGAACACTAATTAAATTTGCTGATGATAAATTAGGAGGAGTTGCTGATTCCCTCAGGGGTAGAGAAGACTTACAGAGACACCTTGATAGTTTAGAGCACTGGGCAATCACTGACTGTATGAAATTTAACAAGAATAAATGCCAGGCTCTACACCTAGGGTGGTGCAATCCCAGATGTACATATATATTCAGGGACAAGAGGCTAGAGTGCAGTTCTGCAGAAAGGGATCTGGGGATTTTGGACGATAGTAAGCTCAGTAAGAGTCAACAATGTGCCCTGGCAGCCAAAAAGACCAGCAGTATCCTGGAGTGCATTAAGCACAGTATAGCTAACTGATCAAAAGAGGTGACTGTGCCATTACACTCAGCATTGGTGCAGCCTCACCTCGAGTACTGTGTGCAGTTTTAGACTACACAATGTAAGAAGGATATAAAATATTAGAATATCCAAAGGAGGACAACAAAGATAGCGAAGTGGCTATAGGTCATGACTTACAAGAAGTGACTGAGGATACTAGGTCTGTTCAGCTTAGAGAAGAGGACACTGAAGAGTGACCTCATTGCTGTCTATACTTTCCTTGTGAAAGGAAGTTGCTAATTTCTTCTCTCAGGTGTCTGGTGATTGATAGAACACAAGGGAATTGCTTAAAGTTTCACCAGGAAGTTCAGATTGGATATTCTTTTTTTTCCGTGAGAAGGTTATCAAGCACCAAGCTCCCCAGAGAAACGGTCATGGCCTCAAGCCTGTCAATGTTCAAGAAGCATCTAAACAATGCTCTTAGTTATGTGGCTTAACTTTTAGGTTGCCCTGCGTTGAACCTGATGATTCATGTGGGTTCCTTCCAACTCAAGATATTCTTACACTTCTAGTTTTGTTTGGACTTTTAAGATGCTTACTCACCACATTCACAAGCTTCTTTTTGCAATAAGTACATCAAAGGCAATGAAAAACCGAATTAGCATTAAGAGGGGTGAATGGACAACACACCTGAAACTGCCATATATAAAACATGAAATACTTCAGACAAACAAACATCGTGTTATTCCTCTTTCCCCATTGCCTAACAGTACTGTTCCCCAATTTTATAATTTTCTAATCAATTACCTAATGTCTTGAGATTTTAAACATTTATTTGGCTTCACTGTTCCTTTACATATATTTTGCATCTTTAGTCAAAATCTACCTTCTTGGATTTTATATAATTTTAAGTCTTGATCAAAGATTTTGAGAAATATAAAGTAGTAATCATCTTACCATAATTCTAGATCAAAACACTGAAAAAAAAATAAATAATATCAATCTTTTTAGTTTATTTGCGTCAGTATAATATTAAATATTAAATTTAATATGGACCTTTTCCAACTGTAGCGTGCATTTTTAGCTGCATTAGCCACACCCTTTACAATCACTTACTGTTTTACTGAAAATTCATCTTCACTGGGCAACATGCTTACTGATAAAGCTGACGAATACAAATATCAGTTTGTTCTGAATTTTGCTACTGATACTTTATTGGAAAAAAAAGGTGTAAATCAAAATGACATTGAAAAATGGTTAAGCAAAATGCCTTGTTTTTATAGAACTGCCCTTTGCAAACTTTCATTTTGGAATGCAAAACCTATCATTTTAATTATATATCTATTATCAGGGGATATGAAAGTGTATATTAAATTAATGAAATGGATTACCTCAGTTACACGGTGGTTATTAACAGGAAGAGCTCCCAGTTTTCATATTATGTACATCAGTAACTTTAATTGCATTAGGCTGAGCTAGGAGAGCTATTTTAGGAGCTATTTCAACAGCACAACAATTTCTGCTGGCTTTTTGCCTGCTGTAGCTTAATTTCTGAGGGTTCCCTTATAAATGCTAACTTATTATTTCTGTCAGTCATGCTTTAGCAAACACGGCCTCATTAAAACTACCCTAAAGTGGCTTCAGTTTTGAAAACTCTCCCTTGATGTCTCCATGAGACAACTGGTGCTGGAGGGCTATTTCTTGCATTTGGGTTAAGAGATAAGAGTGTTGTAGAGTACGAATTTACAAAAAGACCAGTTTCGGGGCCAACAGCAGCAAAAATGATGGACTGTGATGAGCTCAGGCTTCGTAAGATAAGATACAAAACTGCATATGATATTAAAGGTATGAAGCAAATTAGCTTTTAAATTATGTTTTGCAAGCACTGATACACAAGTGTAAAATCAATTAGCTGTCAGCTATTGGTTGATAGTGATCCAGTGACCTGTCTTGCTCCTGCTGGGAGTTGCGATCACAGGTTTATAATGAATAAGGCACACTGTTTCTTCTTGACTAATAATGTGTTACATGCTGAAGTAACTTCATCAGAAGCTCCTGGAAGAGAAGGTAATCTTTCTGAAATAGGTGGGTATTGGTGTTACTGTTATACACAATCTTCAGGTCCTATGCTAGGTTGAGGGGGCCTGACCAAAAGGATTTCCCAGGACTTGCTCTTAAGGACGTTGAGGCAGATTCACCTGTCATGTAATTTTTTTTACATTTTGTACTTGTGCCTTTAACATTTTGTATTTGTCTCTAGGACACATGTGCCTGTGTACACGGACAATATAATTTCAATGATCTGCTGTGTTACAACAACGGATGTCTGGGAGTTTAAGAACATTTCCCTTAGGTTCAGAGGTACATGCATTAAAGTTTTTCACATGTCAGGGCCTAAGGGAAGAACGTGGAGAACATAATGGAGGAAGTCCGTGAGGACTGAACATGAGCTGTTATACTTTCTTATCCCAAAAGACCTGAAAGCATCCTAGGAAACATGTAAGGATTTAAAATATATGGAGAGAAAGCAGCCGAGCCCATATTCTGTAGCAAACCAGCAGTGTTTTCATAGAATTGTGAGCACTTGGAGATCCCTCTAAGCAGCAAAACAAGTCTGTCACCTCAATAAGCCTTGCATTTGTGCCTGGTGGAACTGTGTGAACTTCATCTGTAGACAATGACAATACATTTTTCCCCTAGGCCTAAACACACAACAGAAAGAGAGGAGTAAAATGCCATGTAGCTTTAAAAATGCATAAGTTACTCTGGATGAACTACTAAAACTGTACTTCAAATTGGACTGGAGGTAAGAACTGAACTGCCTATCTACCATTCATTTTTATTTAGCTAGGTGGTTATATAGTCACAGTATTTCAGTAATTCAGAAGAATTAGCCTTACAATCTTGTTATTTAAATCATGTACAAATGGGGAACTTGAACTTGGAACTCAGTTCCACAAAATATCTAGGATGTCTACTGTGAGAGATGTGAAGGATTTAAGTGCTAAAGTTAGAAATTGCAGAAATGCTGAGTCACCAGTAACTTAATGCTCCCAATACTCAAGTTTCTCAATTTCTTTTATTATTTTTTTTTAGCTAAAAGGCAAGGGTCCTGTTACCAACTACTGAAGTGTCCTTCTGGGAGTATTGAAAGCCCTAAAAAAAAATCATATATATATATACATATGTGTGTGTGTGAAAGAGAGAGAGATCTATATGCATGTATGGATAGATACATTTAACATAGAAATACACTCCATGTTTTCTTCAAACAATGATATAAAATGAGGAAAAAGAAAACACATAACAGTACCAGACACTTCTGTTTCTTCATATCTCTCTATACAGTCTTACGAATGTAACCGGGTGAGATATGAATGCAGGGAATATGTACTGATCCATTTAGGATGATGTCAGAATAGTGCAATTTAGGCAGTGATATCAAAGACAGACGGTCTGGCATTGCTGAGTGCATAGGGATGATGGATGGAGCTAGGCGTGCATGGCTGGTCTGAAGAAGAGGAGGGGCTGAACCAAGGAGGAGGATGAGAGGACAAGGAGACCATGCTACGATGCTGCCCTAGGGGGAAGGAATGGTGAGACAGCTCTGCTTAGGGATCAGGGAAAGATAAATGAGCACTACTTCAGACTCAAAGAAGGGTTGAACAGACTGAATGGAAAAAAGGGAGAAAGGTGAATGGGCTGAGTGGTGCCAGTAAAAGTGAATGCCCTGCTAATGTGTCATGGCATGGCGTGTCAAAACTTAGCTGAATATGTCCAGAATATGACAATGTCAAGAAGTACCAGTGTGATGGGTTGACCCTGTCTGGATGCCAGGTGCCCACCAAAGCATCTCTATCACACCCCTCCTCGTCTGGACAAGGGACAGAAAACATAATGAAAGGTCCATGGGAGCGATCAATCACCAAATACCATCACAGACAAAACAGACTTGACTTGAGGTTTAATTTGTTACCAATCAATCAGAGTAGGATAATAAGAAAATAAAACCCAAATCTTAAAACACCTGCCCCCATCCTTCCCTGCTTCCTGGGCTCAACTTCACTTACGAATTCTCTGCCTCCTCCCGCCCAGCGGTACTGGAGGATGGAGAATAAGGGTTGTGGTCAGCTCATCACATGTTGTTTCCTCCTCTTCTTCCTCCTCAGGGGGAGGATTCCTCACAGGCTTTCCTTGCTCCAGTGTGGAGTCCCTCCCATGGGAGACAGCCCTCCACATACTTCTCCAATGTGAGTCCTTCCAAAGCCTACAGATCTTCACAAATTGCTCCAGCATAGGTCCCTTCCACAGCGTGTAGTCCTTCAGAAACAGACTGCACCAGCATGGCTTCCCCATTGGGTCACAAGTCCTGCCAGCAAACCTGCTCCAGTGTGGGCTTCTCTGTCCACAGGTTCTCATGTCTTGCCAGAAACCTGCTCTAGCACAGGATTCCCATCAGGTCACAGCCTTCTTCAGGCATCCAGCTACTCAGGCATGAGGTCCTCCAGATGATGCAGGTGAATATCTGCTCCGCTGTTAACCTCTGTGGGCTCCAGGGGGACAGTCTATCTCACCATGGACTGCAGGGGAATCTCTGCTCTCATGCCTGAAGCACCTACTCTCCCACCTTCTTCACTGACTTTGATGTCTGCAGAGTTGTTTCTCTTATATATTGTCACGTCTCTTTCTGGCTGCTACTGCACAGCATTTTTTCCCCTTCTTAAATATGTTATAACTGAGACACTACCACTGTCACTGATGGGCTCAGCCTTGGCCAACAGTAGGTCTGTCTTGGAGTCAGCTGGCATTGGCTCTATCAGGCATGGGGGAAGCTTCTAGAAGTTTCTTGTAGAAACCACCCTTGTAGCCCTCCTGTTACCAAAACCTCGCCAGGCAAACCAAATACATTCCACCCCTCACCTCTGTGAATCACATATTTAAGAATAATAATTAAAATCCACATTAATCACACAGTCTTCACAATCTTCTCAAATCTGGCTTATATCAACAAAAAATAATTCTCTACACCAAAAGCAAAATAATGTCATTACAACACCAAATGAATGTGGACAATTTACACACAATCCAGTCCTTGTTCCCTCACCACATTTACAAGAGAAATTTCCCGTGATCATTCCAGTTTTCACTCTTTACCTGAGTTCAGTCTATGTTTCACCCTTTACTTCTCCCAATTGCTAACCTTATCTCTAATTCCTCATACCTCACACCTGCATGCAAAAAGGGACTGTGGTGGGTTGACCTTGGCTGGATGCCAGGCACCCACCAAGCCACTCTATCACTCCTCTCCTCAGCTAGAAAAGTCAGAGAGAAAATAAGATGGAAAAATATTAATAGGTCATGATAAAGGCAGGTTAATAAACCAAAAGTAAAGGCTGCATGTGGAAGTAGAGGAACACAAAATATTTATTCTCTGCTTTCCATCAGTAGGCAATGTTCAGCACTTCCCAGAAAGCAGGGCTTCAGTACGTGTAGCAATTGCACTGAAAGACAAACATTGTAATAACGAACGTCCCCTCTCCTCCTCCTTTCTCTTAGCTTTTATTCCTGAGCATATGTCATATAGCATGGAATACAATATCAGGAAAATTAACTCCATCTCAGCCAGACCCAATACAACAACCAGGTTACTAGGATCCAGGAAAATTATAGATAAAAAAAAAATTGTTTTCCAAGATAATCTTGTACAGAGAACCTTTGTAAGCAATGTTTGCCACCAGTGCCAAGCTGAGGCCAACATGGCTTTTTTGTACATTTCGGCAGATAATCAAATGATTCCTTCCAGTCCTCCCCTTCTTATTTTTTTCATTCCTTAAAGGAATTTGGGGATCATCTTTTTGAAACAAGAAGAATCTTTTCATGACTATATTTTGTGATCCTCAAACTTCAGTTTTTCTTTCTTGTTTTCTGTTCCCCTTATTAACAATTTCCAGTGAGATTTAAAATAAATTAGAAGATGACTGATGAATAATACTTCCAGGGATTTGAGGCATTGTCATTGTCAGAAATGACAGCATGCAGACACATCAGGTTTGCTCAGAAAGGGAGGTCTTAAATGTGAAAAATTATGTGTATTTATAAGATGCCAATTTTGGAGCATCAAAGCAATGCTAGCACTTTTTCTTCAGGCTTACAGCCTTTGGTAGAGGTCACATGTCTCCTCTGAGCTTTATCACAACTTTTGAAAGCACTTGTGTTTGAATTCTTAAGCTAAAGACAATGTACGTGCAAATATTCCTGTTCAGTGATAGAATTTATTTGTTGATAGCCACTCATACTTACATTGAGATCAGTGAATGAACTTCCACTGGCTTCAGTAGGACCAGGACTGCTCCCAAGCTCTGGCCCTGAAGACAAGTACCACACAGCTAGACAAGTTTCTTCTAAAAATGTGAGCAACGTAATAAATGCTGCCTGTTATGAAACGTCCTTGGTTTAGGGCAGTTACCTGAATTGGGAGATCACTATCTGGCAGGGCCAAAGCTGTGTCAGGGTGCATGTTAAAAAATAAATGACATGGAGCATCACAATATAGTGCATGGACCTTCAACCGGAGCCTTGCTTGTAGAAGAAATGGCCCAACTGTTACTGTCACTTGTTTGACAGTATCCTTGTGCAGAGCAGGCTATAGTCTGAATTTCTGTGGCCAGGATACAAACTCAAATCCAGTGCTTATGCTGCATCTAGCTTGTGGAGGAAATGACACACTAATGAAAGTATTTTGTTTCATTTGAGCCAATGTCCTGTCATATCTGCCTGCAGTACCCTTCCACGTGGTAGGTAGGAGGCCTATAACAGTTAAAAGGATAAGACATTTTCCTGCTACATTTTACTTTGCACATGTTACAATTTCCAAGGTTATATGTGAATTACAGTGAAGTATATAATTGCTTCTGCACTTATTTACACTCTCAGCTGTACTATTCATGGCTTTGTAATGTACTTCGAGATCCTCGGAAAATGCAATATTCTATATAATATGCAGTTCATTCTAGTAATAGAGTTAGAAAACAAGGAGATCAAAGATCAGTGCAGGAGAATCACAGCCAGAACCCTGGAAAGATTCACAGACAAGTATTTTTTTACATCTAGTGCTTTCACAGACTTTTTTTTTCCCTCCCTGTTCATTTGCATAGATAGATGCTTACACAGCTTTGCATTACTTAAAGGAAAGAATAAAATATGTGTTGGGATCTATACTCATCCTGGTAAGTTGTAGTGTGATTTGATCTTTTGTAGGTAGGACAAACTATGTCCTCTGGGTTGTAGCAGTTTATTTTACTGCAGTAATCTCATCAGCGTTTGCCTACACCAAAGTATTTGACACATTTACCAAGCTTTTCTTTTTACGTTTCATTTACTAGTGCTGCAGGCAAAAATGTTTTATCAAATCAGAGTTACACGCAGAAAACCACTTATCACAAATGAGTCTGAGCTGATGTTTCTATTTGTACATTTAAAATCCATGATCTGCTGGAGACGACAGGGGTACATAGCAAGACACTTTACCCTTGCCTTCCAGAAATGCTGTTTATTTGACAGTGAGTGAACCCATGAGCCTGACCATTGTTCGTATGATCAGATACCGGACTGCTGTTGTCAACAATATTCATAATTTCTGTAAACTTGGCCTTCTCTTCACCTTTGTCAGCTACAAAATGAAACAGGTTGATTATTGCACCCATGTGCCTTCACTCTTCGCTCACTCTCATGCACACACACACACACACACACACACACATACTCGGATGCAAATGTTTCTTTGGCTATGATTGCTCTAAGTATGACTCTGCAGTCAAAGAGGCTTTGCAAATCCATTTCCTTAAAACAATCAAGGTGTTTGGCTTAGCTTGACACAGACATAGCACTGAGAAGAGATTATTGTTGGGGCCCAAACAGGCTAAACTGGGAAATGTCCTTTTGTTAAAAAGCATGCTCAGTGATTAATCATATTCTTATCTGATCGGGAAGGGGCTACCAAATAGAATGGCCCAAGAGTTAAAGAGCTTATTTTCTAAATCCCTTCATCCTTTCTAGAACTGGGAGAAATTGACAGCAAGTCACTTAACTCTGTCCAGCCCCAGCTGTGTGGGTTTTGCATAATTAATTATTTATACCAAGGCAGACACAGTAATTAACTTCCAGATGAATATGATATTCTGATCAGAAATGCTTTGCATTTCAGCCATCCCTCAAGCAAGTAACTGTCAAAGCCGGACGGTTTGACAGAGTGGGTCCTGCCAAAATCCCTCCCAGACATCTGTTCTCAGACAAAAAGAACAGATTCTCAAAGCAGCGCTTGCAGACGTTGCCTCGTTTCAGCAGGCAAAGAATAACCAATTCTGGCTAATTTTGTCCGATTTCAAGACAGTATGCCGAACCTCATAAAAAGCCAGGACTTGGGATTTTTCAGTTGTGGGCACTGGTGTAAATGGAGTGTTTCCTCATGGAAATCAATGGCCTGTGCTGATGTCAGGCAGGTGCAGGTCGGGAATGGAGCCCAGGGGATTCAATATGAGGCAGGTTTGAAGACAGCAGGCAATTTTTTGATTTTCTTTGTTTTGGTGAACAGAAATGAACAATAATCATCAACATTACAATAATACTGAATCATTTACTTGTTATTACTACTGTCTGCAGTATAATAGTAATTCACTGGAGTAAGAACTATACACTGAGGAAAATCTATACTCAATTTTTTTCTATTTCTCCTTTTTAGTAGAAATTTTTATTAATCACTAAGGATTGTGGCTAAACATTCAAAAACAAAGACAGGGAAGAATAGACACCCTGAATGTAAACACCACAGCTAGAGCTGACTGTAAATTGCACTTTGTTGTTGTGATTTCTGATGTAGCACCCATATAATGACAGTGCTTTAATGCTGCATGCTGACTGTAATGAAAGACAGGATGATAACTTCAAGGAAGAGGTTATAGCATCGCAGAGACAAGACTATCCCATGGACACATCTTTGTTCTATTTGTGCCCAGTTTACCAACCACATAGGAACCAGAAGAAGGGCTGCTGGTTTGGCATGTATGGGGTGCTGTGCTTAGGGAGGGCTGAGCATTCCAGGGTCCTGGGGAGTCTACACCTTCCTGCAAAAACACCTGAACATTTTGGGTGGGAGGAAGGCTATGACAGTCAGAGAAGGACAGACAGTGATCAGCCAGCAGCCAACTACTTCTGGAGGCTACACTTCTGCAATACGGATGAGATGATTTATCAAGAACAGGCATCCCTGCTCCACCACCACTCTAGATGTTCCTTGAGATAGCATTGGCAGCCATCTGACCTTCAGTGGGCTGGTCAGTGAGCTAAATCTTCTGAAAAAAAACAGGGTTTTCTTTGTTGGATAAGTTTTCCCCTAGTATGGCTTCCTGCATCAATTTACTCTTGAGTTGTGGTAAGTACACAACCAAGCAAAACAGAGGTGACAAGGAGAGGCATTTATCAGATTGGCCTGGCTGTTTTACCAGGCTGCCCACACCAGGAGAACCAAAACGCAGATACACACAGTCAGACCTCTCAATAACAGACAGAGGGACTCTCTTAGGGGTGCAGAAGAGACTGTGTGGAGATAGTTTCAACCCAGAAAGTCCTTGGGAGCTGCTTAGTCAAGGCAGCCAGTCTTCAGGGACCAGAGAGCACAAGAAAGGTTATTTATGAGCCATTCTTCTGTCTTGTTCAAGTGGATTTAAATATTTACCTATTTCTCAATTGTTTCAACTGTATTAACAAAAGTCTTGGAGATGTTTTGGAGTGCTCACATTTAAGACAAGGTTATAGGTACACCAAGCCAGCTCAAGAAGCTCTGCACCTTGGCCTGAGCCCATTACAGCTAGCAAGCCATGCAAACGTTTTTGCAACTAAATCATGCATTTGTTAGAATACACAAAAATACGGCCAGGATTAATAAATTTATGTGTGTTTAGAGGGACCTAGAAATCTTTCTAGCTTTAGTTCACTGCAGGTACTTGAAAGACCCTGGGACACAGAGCAAGGAGCTAGAATGATGCTCTCTGTACAGATTCTGTCACAGCTGTTCAGCGGCACATTATTTTCTCATCCTCTGAAGCGTGTGACATTGATAACCTGGACTAAATGGCACGGAGTTTTATTCAGGATGGCAATCTTTATATTCCTTTATGATCTTAAAGCTTGGTCTATAGGATATGAGAATCAGAAGAAAGACTTAATGGACACTGCTTCTAATCTGATATGCAAAGTCCTAAGTTTCTGTAATGGCAAAAGCCTGTGATTTCAATAAAAATATTCCCAAATTAGTAAGGCAGAAATTTTAAAATGTTTTCACTCAAGTTTCACTCTCTGATTCTCCCATATAGGCAAGGCCAGGGTGACAGGTAGCTACACAATTCATCATTGCCATTTCCTACTTGTAACCTAGTTGTTATTTCTGTCCACGTGTCTAAAATTAAAAGTATCTGTGGAATTTCTGATGGCCTCTCATCAGCTCCGCACTTGCTTGCTCTGTGTCTGTGAAATAATATAAAGCCTCAGTCATTTAGAGAAAGACATTTTCATCATACAGTCAGGGGCACAGTAGGCTTTTCCCCTCTAATTCCCCTTTTCTAATTCAAACTTATAGAAAAATTCCACAGCTTTGCAAACCTTCCTGATTTCACAGATCGAGCACATGTTGATTTGTTTGGGAAGATCTGTAGTCTCCAGCGGCGCCAGGTACAAAATTGACCCTTTAATCTGGCTCCCAAAAGTGCTGCTGCTGCTGTGCAGTCCCCCTGCATGTTCTGAACACTCAGTCCTTGTCTGGTGACTGCCACCCTCAACACAGCAAATGTAGCAGGAGGGAATCCTGTGGGAACTCTGCACTATTTACTGACTATAAAACCCAAATATGTATATTCTATTCTGTGTGGTTCGGCCATCTAAAGACAGTGAGAACGAGATCACTATTTGGCAGGGTCACTAAGTACATTCTTTAATACCACCAGCCTCAATTTCTCATCCACTGATATCCTTACCACAAAAGATCACCTAACGAAAACACTTTACTTTTGAGTGTCCAGCTAGTAGATTTGCAATGATGAAACCCAAAGTGCTATTTTAAAGCATTTGGCCTTACACAGTTTTATTTCCAATATTTTCTTAAATTATTTCCAGTAATTACTTTTTTAGAGGACTCAGTTCCCAAACTAATCATCGTGTTTGCTGTGTGAGTCTTGTTCTTTTAGAGCTAATTTTGTATCCTGCTGTCCTGGACATGATATACATGCCCAAACGCCTCCTAAAGAGTTTTACTCATAAAGAAGACAGATTTTTTGTTCAGATTTCATAATCCACATATTGGTTTGGCTATGGAAATCATTTTTCTATACTTCTTCCCTGTTTCTATATACTTAATTAACCTTATTCTGATGAGAATAGTAAATGGAGAGAGTTTCCTGGAGTCACAGCTCTCCTCACAATGAATATTCCAGGACTATCCCTCTTTCTGCAGACCATAAGGAAGATCAGGCTTCTAGCTTGAAACTGTAAAGAATTTTACAATTTCACAGCCTACAACTCTTGCGTTTATTGAAAAAGCATTAGAAAGCCCAAATTCTAGGTTCTCAATACTCAGATAAATATGCATTTTGGCTGCTTCCATTTTCAGTATGGGAGAGCTAAAAAAAGTATGCTTTTAAAATAATATGTTGTTCCAAATGTTATGTTACTATAAGAGGATTCACATAGTTAATATCTTAAAGGATATTTGGAAATGTGGTGGGTTTGTATGCAATTGTTGTGTTTTTTTTCCAGATAAAGAGCAAAGTCATGCAAACCAAGGGAAAACAGTTGTGAGTTTTTAAAGATTCAGAATAGTGATTCAGTGTGCTGGCCAGCAAAGCCAAGTCAGCTTCAGGGAACGGGCAGAATCACATTTCAGCATGCCAGTTCTCTACTTTTTTTCACTTTTTTTTTTTTTTGGATAGTATTTAAGGCAACTCCATGACCATCCATCAGCCCAAATGCCCTCTGTTCTGGCCTTCTTTCTGAGACTCACTAAGTCAGCAATTTCAGAAGCCATATCTCCTGCAAATCACACTGCAGATAGCTGCAGTGCACACAGCCAGAGCTGATGAGGCAATGAAGTGTACGAAAGAGGAGCAGACAAGAAGATCCCACCACTCTCATTTTCTCGACACCAGTGCAATGCCAGTGACCTCCTGAATTGTGAGGGGACAATCATGCTACAAGCGACCAGCACACGGGGCAGAATAGCATTCCCTTCACAGTGTAAACATTATGCATACATCATCATCACTGAAACGAGAAATGGGTAATGGTGACAGATCAATCAGACAAAAGTAGAATATCCTGCTGCTTGCAGGTAATTTAAATACATCAAAGTCTGTATTATGCCTTTTTTCTTAAAGCATACACCCTGAAGGAGCAAGTCTTTGCAAAGGAGAGCAGTGCTGGCTCCGCTTTGTCCAAAGTGTCTCTTTTCAGCATAGACTCTTTTTTCCCTGTAGAATATGAAGGCATATGAGAGGACAACTAATAGTGAAAACTCAGCAGGGCTGCTGTATGCAAGTATGCACAGTGTGCTCCCCCGTTGCTTCTGGACTGGCACTAGCCTGTCAAATGCCTGGAAATGAAGCTTTCTGGAGCCTTTATTAAGATTCATGGGAAAGCCAGGCCCCAAACCCACAGACAGCATCAGCATGAAGCATCTCAGTCTCCTCTTTCCCATAAACACTGCCAGCACATCTGGCTCAGACTCTAGAGGGGAATGAAGAAACTGGGAGGGAGTATAAAGTGAATCTGTCAGCTTTTACTTGCATGACAATCTGCCATGTAGAATACGTGCCATACACAATGCAATGCTCTCAGGCGCCTGATCCCCTACTACACCCTGGCTGTAGGCTAGTGCACTCGCATTTCTCCCATATCTGGAGAAGGGCTGCAAACCTACACACAGGGCTTCACAAAGGACTGTGATGTCTCGGAAGAAGATGGCTTCTTTTTTTCCCTTTGTGCTCTCTTGTAAGACCCAGAGCAACCTTAAATCCCATCTCTTCAGAGACGCTTCTGAAAATCCCAAGCCTCTCAGGCAATTGAAGTCTGGGTGTTTGAAGCTTAGCTCCCTTCACTTTATTTGACGATTTGATAAATTATTAGTGGTTCACATGAGTGTGTTTGTGCCTGCATCTATATACATATATAAAACTTAATTATTCATAGGCACTAACTCACTGCAGGTATACATACAAACCCATACTGCTTTCTGGTAAACAGAGCTGCAAAATAATCTCTCTGATTCTCTTTTTTTTTTTTTTTTCCCTGCAACTTTTCACAGGCTTTCACAGCAGGGAAATCATTATATATAAAGCAATATATTCCTTTGTCATTCACAATAAAGGTGCTTTTTACCATCTATCTGTACAAATAGTACATTCATGAATGATAAAAAATATAAAAGTTATCTTGAAGAGCCCAACAAGATGCATAAACTCTAACAAGTACAAAAAATGTCGCTCCCTGTGCTTTCTCTACGTAGCACTTAGAGTAAACTCAACTCCCTGTAGTCACCTCAACAAAATGCCCAGGCCTGAGATGCCTGTATGTGTCACTTGTTGAGTGAGCAGGAGAACAAGCAGTGCTCCTGGATATAAATGGATCGGTTATTCCTCACATTTTCAGGCTTGTGCCTCTCAAATATGGATTCTTACTTTTAAAAAAGTACTTCATCTCCAACAAACTTGGCAGATAATTTTGGTATCTGAGGACTTCTGATGTGTGTTAAAAATACTATTTTCTTTATTCATACAGAAAAGAAAAAAAACATGAAACACTGTCTATGAAGATAAGAAAAACAATCATTTACAGAGCACCTGAAGTTTACAGAAGTGACTGCTGCAAATCCTAACCGGATTAGTTAGTTAGATGAACTAACTCTCTAGGCAGTGTGAGTACAAATTTCAACTTGGCATCTAGAGGGCCAAATTCTGTGATCTGTGTTAGACTTCAGATTAAATGTCGCACCAGCCAGGGTGGCTAAATTCAGCATTGCTTCAGAGGCAAACTTGAATACAGTATTTGTACAATTCACACATCATTTGTGAACCAGTGTAGGGTGCTTGCAAATCTGCAGTATTTTCAGATCATCTCAAGCCATGAAGGGTCTGGAAAACAGATCTCTCCCTGCCCAAGGGCACTGGTGTCCTTGGCACCTCCTTAGCAGGATTATCACCTGTCCAGGTACTCTCTCGTATCCTTTGTGCTGCTACTTTGCTGGGTGCTCTCAGGGGGTGCTGGAGAACAGCCTCAAGGCCTAACCCACAAATCATCATGACATGTCACTGTGAGCACACCAACCAAGCATAGGTGCCAAAGAAGGTCACGAGCTGATGTGTTGTAAGCATCTGCGGAGTGTGGTGATGCTGAGCAGTAGGTTTCTTCTTCTCTGGTCATCTGAATCTTGGCTTTATAGTCTATGGGTCATTGTCACTCAGTGAGTCCCTCTCATCAGTTGATAAGCTACATTTCAAACAAAATTCCTGCTGTATAAGAAAACAAAACAATTTGAGAAAGTTAAAGTATCTATTTTTTCTCCTGAAATTGAAAGAAACCCTTTCCACAACCCTTCATTTTTATGAAGTAAATATTTCATTTTCATCATGTTAAAACCAGCTCATTTCTATTTGTTTTGACTACTAATGCAAAAGTCTAAATGCTAAAGCTAGAATGAAATGTTTTGCATTTGACCTTATCGAGATGAAATAATTCAATAATTGCAGGAAAAATATGCTGTTGAATTTGATATGCTATTCAAAAAACACATTTTTCTGTGAATCAGCAGTTTCTCACAGTAAACATAGTTTTTATAGCTTGTTGACTAGTTCTGTCCTTAAAAAAGACACTGAAACAAGTCTGTAATGTTTCTCTTATCACTGTACTTTTCCTATTTGGCTGTTCTCACTGAATTTTTTTACTTACTCAGCATTGTAACTTACTCATTACTGCCTAGAAAGCACAAGGTGGACCTTTCCAAATATAAATGCTAGATTTTTCAATTTATTGCTAAATACTTTTTATTTCATTGATGAAAAAATAATGATAACATATTCATTAAAAATCTTACTCAAAATGTATCCTTGCCATTTTTGCCTTAGCTTAAAGAAGAAAAATAACGATTCCATTTCCATTTTTTTTTTACGTCTGAAAAGAAGTCTTTCAGCTGATTTTTTTTGCAACATGGTGAGAATGGCCCAGCTGTACCATAAACTGAACACTTATCCTTGCATTCAAAAATCACCAGCTTGCATTGAAAAGTCAGTTAGTCTTGTATTCAGGAAGCAAAGATCATATGAATCATAAATGATTTGCAATGCAAGGTGTTTTTTTCCAGATCTTTGCCGGAGGTCAAAGGGCTTGTCATTTTATGCTTTTCCAAAACTATATTTTCCCTTAAAAAGCAGTAAATTATTAAAATTTAATATAAAATACATATTTTAATAAGCAGAATATAGTAGATATGACCTCTGTCACTTGCTAAGTGTATCAACACCTTGCATTGTCCCAATGGCATATTTTAAGAAGAATTTAATGTAAATCAGTTATTGAATGTGAAGATCTTTCCATCCTAACACATTTTAATGAACTGCTTTGAATGCTACAATACAGTCAGGATCTTAAATCTGACTTATTACTACACTACAGTTTGTAAGGAATGTCATTTTTGCACTCAGTGGGATTTTTCCTTTGTTAGAAAAACAGGTTTTGTATATTAGCCTGGATGGAATACCTTTAACCAAACTGTGTATATATATTTTAATTACAGATAAAATCTTAAACTGTCTAAAAGTAATCTTCCAAAAAAAAAAATAATCCTAGAAAAAGGACATATTGCACAATTATAATTTAAAAAATAAAGACAGATGGTTTGAATAAGTGGCAAACTCGTATTTTCATTGACTAAAAGCCTACATATATTTGAGAAAATACTTTGAAATTAATTATTTGCCAAAAAAATATGTCAATGTTCTGGAGCTCTGCCACACTGTAGCATCTTGCTTGGTTGGTGAATGTGTGAGAGGGAGGCAGATATGGACTCCATAATGATCTGTCATAATTCAGAGCAGTGGGGCAGATTCAAAATTAAAGCCAGCTCCAAATACCCTGGAGGAGCTGGTTTCATAGTGCAGTATGTCAATAGTTTGGGAGTATCACTTTCTTCATCTCCAGTCCCATGACCGGCCTCACGACCAGCCTCACTCCTCCTCAGAATCTAGTGGTTTTCTTTGGAAATGCTTCTTTCTCATTAACTTTCTGTGGAAGTCCATTTATTTACTGTGTTTTGGCCTGATATAATGAACCTGAGTGTGAAAACTGAGTTTGTGGGAGAGCCCACAGCATCCTATGAGAGGTGAAATGAGAAAAGCTGAGTCAGGACCTTTCTCTGCTCCTGGTGCATCAGGACCTTTCTCTGCTCCTGGTGCATCATTTAAGCTTGGGCAATGTCAGTCTCCCTGCATTTTTCTCCAAAATTGTGATAATAACATTCAAGCTGTTCTCAGGATGGTCAGGAAGATTTCACTGTTAGGTAGCGATGTTTTGTAAAATGTCCATCATTATATTAAGGCATTTAAGTAGATAAAATAATCTTTTGCCTCTTCAGCAAAGGATATAATCACCTGTCTTAACGCTAGAGGGATTTAAGTACCCATTCTATGCTGGGTGCAGCTTTTAGAAAGACTCCAGTATATTTCACCCAAACTGCAAAATAGCTGTATTGTATATGCTGTATGGTTTCCTTTTAAAGAGAAAATTACCTCTGCGATTTAATTTGGTCTACGCTAAGTTTAATTAGCTGGGTACCTCAGAGGGCTGTGGGCTATGGGCTTATTTTTGGACATACTGACTACTATATCTATACCAGTAAGGTGAATTCAGTTGGTATCAAGCAATAAGCATGCATAAATGTCTAGAATGCAAATGAAAACATATGAAAGTAGCAAAGACTTTGCTCATTCCACTTGCAGAGCACTGAATACTGCAAATAATATGTAGTTTCCTGTAAATTGCTTTAACTTGTAATTAAAAATACATGCAAAAATAGATGAATAGATGGAAAGAACAGTTTTCTGTTCAGAAATGTCTGACATTTTTATGCTTTAGCAATACTGTTTGTACATAAACAATTGATCCTTTTACAATAATCTTATGAAAGCTGGAGGTTACAATGATTTCAAATTTGCACATGTCCCTCTCATCCACCCAGCACTAACAGGTACATGTATATTAGTAGTGAGGCATTCACATTTTCTTATACAGAGAACAAAAATGGGAAATTTTTTGAAAGGATGATTGTTGGTTTTAGAGTATGATCCTGGCTAGAAAATAAAACAAAAAATTACAATGTTCTGGGGTTGTAGAGCTTTAGTATTTCTGTATTTCCACAGAAATACTATGTGCACAGCCTCTCCCTAGAGCTCTGTATTTGTATGCCTTCATGTATAGGGAGAGTTAACTTATTTCTTTAAAAGAAATACAGTATATATCTCAGAACAATAATCTTGTTATAACGAGCAGCTCTTTCTGATAATAAAATTCTGAAATTGCACAGGCATAATTCACAAGGTGAATGAAAAAAATATATAGTAGAGAGTAGTTTATAATAGGTGCTGCCAAACATGGTACAAAGCAAAGTACCCAAGGATTTGTTCATGAACGACTGCCAACCTTTTCCAAAATTCCAAGTGCAGACTGAAGAAAGTCTAATTTAATCTCCTTTAATTATATGCATGTAAATCATTGCCTTTGCTTGTTTTCTTTTTGTTGTTTTTTTTGTTTGTTTGTTTTCTTTTTGTTTTGTTTTTTAATTATTTGGTTCAGTGAGACATTCCTCCTTGTAAGCAAGGAAAGCCATGTGTTCTCTCTGACCTTACACTCTAAGAGGGTTTGAGATACTTCACTGACCCTCCCCCTCAACTCTGAGACTAACATGTCTCATTATCTCAGTGCATAAAACTGATTATTAAGTAGTCTTTGATGAAGCAAACAGGCTTCCACTTGTCCTTTTGAATTATCTCAATATCATTAATTGTTTAAAACTGACAATGAGGTCATTCAATTACAGTATTCTCTATACAGTCTGTGCTTAATGTCACATTGAGGGTTGTTATCCAGAGCAGAGGGGGTTAAATTATCAGTATGCTGTTGCTGCTGTGATCCTAATGTAAATGAACATTTGGTGGTTTATTTTTTTCCTTAGCTGCTGGTTACTACGTTATTAGCATATTTGATGTATTTCTCAGCTTAGTTAATAAGCAGTTCTGAAGGCAAAAGATTGATATTTTTGAACGGTGTTTATAGACCGCTCTCCCTTGTAACAGTATCTGGAACATGTCTATGTGCTATTATGACTAACTGACTTTGGTTTTAGGCCACATGCACCACTGACAAAGCCCAATCTCTGTTCCTGTTTGCTGCTTAGGTGTTTTATTGCTAGAATAGGGCCATCCTATGAATTCCAAATATTTAATCTTTCCTCTCTAGTTCCTACTGAAACTAAATTCTGCCTCGAGATTAAAACTTATTAAAGCATTTTGCATGCTTCAGGTGCATTAAAATTACCTGAATACCATTCCTTGTATCATATATGTTCAAAGTCCTGAAGTACGTATAAGTTTTGTAAAAAGAACTCTAATAAAATATTAAGGAGAGAATATACAGAAATGCAGGAAATGCAAAGTAGTGTATTCCTATTAGAGCCAGTGCATAGAGCAGCATGGAGAAGCAGATCGGTGTAAAACACTCTGACAGAAGAGCAATTCAACTCATACTAAAGGAAGTACAGGGAATAGGCACTGCAGCTGACAGCTCAGATAGGAAGCTAGTGAGGTTCTTTCTTCTTCAACAACAGTGGTTTTGCACCTGGGCACAGGGTAAAGCTCTGGAGGGATGTTTGTGGGTTTGTTAGGGGAGGCGGCAGCCGGCACCTGGGGCAGGCGCAGCCATAGGGAGAGCTCTTCTGGTCCAAGGGCCAGGTTTGCCAAGAGCCTGTGGCACTTAGATCATCTTCATCTTTTCTCTAACTCTCATTTGTGTTAGGTGGAAACTCACCTGTGGAAATCAGACTTGCTGAACAGAAGAATAAATTAATTTTAGCTCACTAACAGACACTCTTCTGCCTATTACACTATCGATTTTAGTGCTGCTGCAGTGCTTTGGGATCCTGAATGGCTTCCAAATCTGTATCTGAAACCTATCTCTGTGTTTGTGTAGTGTCCCAGGTAATGTGATCAATACAGTTAGCATTAAAGCTCACTAACTGATGGCAATGCCTTTTGGTAATGACTTGTGAGGTTTCAATTTCTGCTTCGGGAAATAAGACTCTTCAAACAGTTTTGTAAAAATAGACTTTTATTGAGACAGTTTGTCTTCAGTTTTTTCAAAATAATTCTACTCTCTCTTCCAGTTTTCACCTTCACCTGCCTCTGCCATTGCAGAAGTAGCCAGAAAAACTGTGATTCTCAAATAAACCTTCCAGATGAAAAAAATTATCAAAACTGTTATGTCTGTGCAAAACATTTTGTCTTTAGTGGAGCAGAGCATTTGATAAAACGACATTTTGTCTAAACTCTTTCAATCAGCCCTCACTAACAAGCTTTCCACAGATAAGCAATGTATATCCTGTTTTTTCTTCATCAAGCTGGGACGCTACATGCATTTTGCCAAGCCTCTTGGCAGCTAATATTTTTGTTAAATTGGCTAGTACATCTGTCAGCCCTGGGACAAATATAGGTTTCTCACTCTGAACCTTTCAAGCAGAACCTTTTGTAAAAGACAAAATGCTGTATCTACCTTAAAACATAAAGGATCCTCAGGGCATTGGAAGCTAATGTGCTGCTTTAATGCAAACATCCCTTGTGAGGGCTCTCGGTCCTTGTATGCTCTGAACAGCAGGAGGAAGAATACATGAATATAAATGAGCTGCACAGCAGTATGCAGAAAATGGAGCTATAAGAGTTAATGAGATGGTGTCCTGCTGCTGGACGCTCGCATGTTAAAAATCCTGATGGTTTTATCCAGCATCAAGTCTGAAAAACCTGCTCAAAGCTAGTGATTGTGGAGCACCCGTGACTACTGAACAGTGCCTCTTTCTGTATGGACTTGCTACAGGCAAAGAGCCTTTGATATATCTAAAGCTAACAAGGGATTACTAGAAATCATTGACCATGGAGAAACCAAGTAATTATTAATAGCATTATACACCGAACTATACACGGTTGGTGTGTATATGCAGCTGTGTGTTTCTAGCTGTACACTGCAACTGACAGAGGATCTTGTAGCTGAAAGCCACTGCAAATAACACTTAGTTGTGTGTCTGTAAGACTCACTCTGTAGCAGCTGAGTTCAAAGTGAAGGTTCCCATTTATGTCACTGATGGCCACAAAAGTGCTGCTCCACTCCAGACAGACAATTTAGTGTGTCTCTTTCTTGTGGCTAGTGGTACTTTCCCAAAAGCAGCCATCAACCCAAAAATGCACCCTCCGAGCTACTGCTCAGTGTATGTCTAACACAGATCAGTCTGATCTATCACTTCTATGCTATCGTTATTTTACACAATTAACAGGATGCATTACAAGGCAGTAATACATCTGTTCTGCAATGAGACAGCTCTCCACACTGCAGAATGTCTCCTCTCACTGTGCTTGTGTGAGATGCAGAGCTGCTTGGCACAGGTGCTGGATTTGCGCTGCATAGAGTCAAGTACGTCCCTACTGTTTCTAGGGTTTCCCAAACCCAAGGGACTACCTTGCTCAGGTCCTCCTGTTCAGGAGCATGTGAGTAGTTAGAGTTACGTATCTGTATTGCCCCATGGAGGCTGAGCCTGAAGAGCTTAGGAAGAGCTCTATGGTCATGCAATGGTCCACATTCATTACACAAGATCTGATGAGGAGAGAGTTACCTGAAGCAATTTCACCCCCTAGTTTACCTACACAAACGGTCTGGTCTATTAAATGTTATTTTAAAAGCTTGGGGCCCATAATCAGCATCAGAGTGAAGATGAGCCAAGCATGGGGCTTGTTTATACATGTTCAGTGATTATCACCCAGCTGGTGCGTTTTTCACTCTCAGTATTTGAGAATTAATAAACTTGCTGAGTGACAATTCCAACCTCATCTCTAATGAAATTAGCTTCCCTGGCAGGAAGTGATGAGCACAGTTTTGACAGGAGCTACCAGGTGTCACTCTGATATGTTTCTTGGAAGTTCTTTTTCTAAGGACTTGTTGACATGCAGGAATAGTCTGGAATAGTTATTTTTTAAGCAATATTAATGATAATGACACAATAATAATAAGCCTGCAGGGATACTTTTCTGATAAGAGCATGTCTAAGCAGACATTGAAGGTCATGTGCAGGGCCAGAGTTTTCCAGAGTTCTCTCCTGAGGGTGCCTAAACTCGTCATGCTTTAATTCTAGCCACCGGTCAGTTCCTAGCTGAATACCAGGGTCTATGAAGGAACTTGTAATATCATACTGTCACATATTTGTGGAGCTCCTCTGTACATTGCAGAATGCCTCCCTGAAATTTTCTTCTTGTGTCTCTTGCTAGAGTCTTAAACATGACTTGGAGATCTAGTGCTGAAAAGGGTGACTTCAGTGCAGGTGCTGAGATATGGTGCACTTCTTAATGAAGAATAGCAGTGTAAATTAGTGTTGAGTAGCTACTCCTCTTTAAATTCATACACTGGCTTATTTAATAATGGTTTCCTCATGGAGAGTATGAGTATTGTTCAGTCTGGAAGAAATGATACATTGCAATTAGTTTTGTGATTTGAGCTTTTTTCTTAGATGAGATCTTTAATCTTCCTAAATAGAATCAATTCTCAGGGCAGAGGTGCTTCCTCTAAATCCACTAATAATATTTTGGCTGAAATTCCTGAAAGACCTAATTACTTGAAATGTTTTTTATGGCTACTTCTGTTCAAAGTCTGATGTCCCTCCTCAGCAAATCTCTGTGCAGTTGCGAATGATGTACTATTTGGGAATCTCTACCTTGTTTGTTGGAGAGATTTGAGTGATGTTAGAATACAGCTTTGTTAGTTGACTAAAGAAAATATCAGATGTCAGTATCGCACAGTTCTTTCTAGTCGAAACAACAGGCTTCCTATTTCTAATTCGAATTTGAAAAAAAAAAAAGTTTGAAGAAAACTGCCTTGGACTTTGGACAACTTGTTACATAGCAATTACTTCAGGGAAGAAATATTTTTGAGAGAAAGGAGATGCTGATTGTTTTAAAAGAAATGTGTTTTTCTAAGTAAAGAGCCAGCCGCACTCCCACAACATGCAGGCACTCAGACCCAGGCACACCGGGAAAGGTTGCTCAGGCTAGCAACACTGACCAAATCCAACAGATGCAGGAGGAATAAGATCAAATTTTAGAGACTGAGGTCAAAGTCTTGTAGTGGAGTGTGTTTTTTTAACAGTAAACTCTGCACAACTAAGACAGTTTCTTGCTAAATCTCTGCTCTTTGGGATATTTGGTGGTTTTTTTTGTCAATGAAGATTATAACTGGAGACCCAGAGCTGCAGGAAACAAAGGAATGTTCTAGCAAGGAGACTCTGGAAAAGCTACAGCATTGATTTGAGAGTGTGATGCACCCAGTTTATCACCTATCATGCACTAAAATACAGAGGAGTACAAGAATGGGGAGGGGATTTCATGTGGTTGCAGGTAGATCATGTATGTGAGGTAAACTCTTCAGGTACCCCTTACAGTTCATAGCGAGAAATAAGCAATGTCAGAAAATTATTTACCTAACTTCAGATGGTTAATGCAGGATGAGCGGAGTTACTCCCTAAGAGTAACTCTTGACTTCCAATGATTGAAAAGAGATCGCAGAAACATGTTTTTCTACAGAAAAAAAATGTTTGCATTTGATCAAACAAACTGCATTTACACTCCTAAAACCGAGTATATACCCAGGCACCAAATGACTGATTTGTTTTTGGAAAGAAAACCAACACCACATCAAACTCATAACCAAACAAAAAAAAAACCCACCAAAAAAAGAAGATGATAAATTTAATCTCTTTTATTTCAGATCAGTGTCAAGACTCTATTTCTCCATTTAACTTAATTAAAGCCATGAACATGTGAGACCACCAAATAATGACATTTCAAATCCAGAAGATTCGTTACATTGAAAAAAAGAAGACCTAATTTATACAGGTATGTTTTGTAATAAAGATGTGGACAGGCTGGAGAGGATCCAGAGAAGGGCCACAAAGATGACCAAAGGGCTAGGAAGCCGCCATTGAAGGAATGACTGAAATAACTGGAATAATTCAGCCTTGAGAAAAGAAGCTTAGGGGAGACCTTATCGTTATGTTTCAATACTTAATGGTGGCCACAAAGAAGATGGAGACTCCCTTCTTACAAGGAGTCACATGGAAAAGATGAGGGGTAATGGGTCCAAGTTACTCCTGGGGAGATTCCATTAGACACAAGAGCAAAATTTTTCACAGTGGGAACAATCAGCCATTGGAATATTCTCCCCAAGGAATTGCTGGAGTCCCCAACATTGGACACTTCTAAGATTCAGCTAGCTGGACAGAATGCTGGACCATTTTTAGATCATGCTTTTACCAAGAAAGTTTGGACTGGATGATCTTTGAGATCACTTCCAACCTGGTATTCTACAATTCTATGACATGTAGATATTTTGATTTAAAACTGTGTTTCAACAGAGATTTCAAAGAACAGAGGTATTTAGCTGAAAGTGAAAATAGGCATATATGTGACTCCTCTGCATCTACATTATTCTAGAGAAATCCAGCTAATGTGACTTACTATTTGAGATTCAGCATTTAAAGCTTCTCACCCAGTTTTTAACATAGAAGAGCAACCTGAAGAGTGTATTGAAAATGCAAGGATAGAAAGAGGTCAATGAGAAGCAGTTCTAAATGGCATGGCCTCTTTTTTTCTCAATATGCTTCCTGCCAGCACGCAGTTAAGAAGGGGAAATGGAACTAAGAGAAAATAAAATGTAGGATTTATTTTTTTTAACCTTTAGCTATAAAACGAAACACTAGAGTTTCAGACAAGTGAAAGAAAATTCCCTAATTTTTAAAACTCTTCAAACACAGAAACAATTTAGTGTTTCTGATGGTTAAAAGGGGGATAAAATTCACTAAGATCAGGGTAGGTGACAAGGACAGAGGCACAGCTTTTCTGTCAAACTGTCCTGGTTTTGGAAACGATAGAATTACTTTTCTTCCTGGTAGCTGGTACAGTGCTGTGTTTTGGATTTAGGATGAAAATAATGTTGATAGCACACTGATGTTTTAGTCATTGCTGAGCAGTGCTTACACTAAGTCAAGGACTTTTCAGCTGATGCTGCGCTACCAGCGAGGAGGTTGAGGGTGCACAAGAAGCTGGGAGGGGACAGTCAGGATAGCTGACCCAAACTGACCAAAAGGATATTCAATACCATATGATGTCATACTGAACAAAAAAAAAACTGAAGGGGATTTGGCCAAGGGGTGGTGGCCTCTTCTCAGGGTCTGGCTGTGCATTGGTGAACAGGCGGTGAGCAACAGAATTGTGCATCACTTTTTTTGCATATTCTTTTATCATTATTATTATTTTCCTTTCCTTTGCTGTCCTATTAAACAGATATATCAGAAGTCGTCTCAGGCAATTCTGGACATAAAAAAAGCTTTCAAAAGTGGGTCTAATAACCCTCCACTCCCTGTATTTTCCAATTAAAAAAAAAAATAGTTTCCCTACATCTTAGCCACCTTTCTCAGGGAAAAATAAATCATATCTGGAAATCTCTATTTCTCTCTCATGACTGTGAAGAGACAGTGGAGTGATCTGTCTCACTTTACCCTCCCCCAGTAAAAGCAAGTCAGAATATTTTCTTTCAGGAACTAAAATTAAGTACAATGTATCCCATCCCTGGGAATCAATGGTTGTAAACCATTATTAATGCCAGTCTTTCTCAGGAGGTACGGCGTAGTCAGAGCAAATGTGTTCCAATTCTATCTGAATATTTTTGCTTACTTTGGTGAAAAAAAAACCAAAATATTTTCATGAAAAAAAAAATATTTTGATGAAAAAGAAGTTTTGGCAGTACAAATTTTGTTTATAAAACTAGCAAGGACTGAGTGTTCTCTGCCTTTATACATTGTAGTCTAGTGGCAAGAATGATTGCCGGGTATGTTGAACAGAGTGGATGTAACTTCTGCTCTGAGGCAGACAACATGATACTTTCTCATAATAAGCCAGATTTTGGTAAAAGCATACACATACTACTTTTTTCATGTAATTCAAGATCTTTTGTTTTATTTAAAATATTTTAAAGAAAATTAATTCAAACTATACAATTATTATCTTTGATCAAAAGGTTTACTTGCTAGAAAATATGCACACAAAGACCTTTTCATGATAACCTGAATTAAAACACTCTTACATGTTTTCTCAAAACATATACCTGAGAAGCAAAAACATATACCTGAGATGCAATCCTTGCTTTTTCCGAGATATGCTGTATTATAGCTGTTCTTGTCAGAGTGATGGCCTAAATTCATAATGCCATTAACACAGAAGGAATAGGAAGATTCAAGTGAGGGAAAGTACAAAAGACATTCTCCTCTCCTTTCAGTCCTACTGATCACTGCTAGCACCCTTTGTGTGATCACTTTCATTAGAAGAGAAGCATCACGTTCATAATACACCTTCAGTTAAAACCAATGTAAGTGGAAAATAAGAAATGTGCTAGACTAGCAAAAAACCCTCAACCCTTTTTTGAGCGGCAGCATTCCCCTTCTGGTGTAGCAAATTATATGGACAGCACATGGATGATACACATGAAACACATGCACAGACATTACAGTGCCCATCTTTTCAAATGTAGTGATGACCAAGATCAAACATACTTGCTCTTTCAGCAGAGTGCAGCAGACGTTCCTTTTAAGCATCTACGGAGCATGAGAATCAGAAGATGTTTGAAGTATTAAACAGGAACTTGTTTTTTATTTTACTATTATTTTAACCTGCAAAGAGGGACTTATAAAACATGATATATGTATGAATTTCTAATAAATCATTGGAAAGAACTGCTCATGAAACTGTATTCCCAGAATTAATTCAGATATGCTTGGATATGAACCCTGCCACCTGGGTGTGAAACATGCTTTAGAGCAGTCTTCAGAGGACGCTGATAAGCAGTAGTGATGTATTGAAATGAAAGCAAGAGGGCTGCTGGCCTGCCTGGAGATACTGACATTAAGATCGCTCTTGTTTTGTCGTATTCATTAACAATGGGAAGGAGAGAGACTAAATGGACCTCAATGGGATTCTCGTATTTCAGAAGGGTTGATAGAGCGGGGCCGGCTCTGAGAAATGTATATAACCTCTGTAATGAAGGATTACTCTGACATCATTGGGACATGAGCTCTGCTCCCATCTCTGGCTGTGAGAGTCTGAGTCCTTCGGTAATTACTGGGAGATCAGTTTCCTCCATCTCTGAGCCCTGGGGATTGACTCTTGGGACCAAATGTAAGGAGACAGAAAAGGATTTTTTTTTCAGAAAGTTAATTTTCACCAGAACTGATTTTTAATTAATAAAACCAATAATTATTAACAAAGAAAATAAGATAATAGATATCGATACTATTTAATTATTTTCATTATCTATGTAGAATTATCACACGTTTTAAGACCACAGGGTTTTATGAAAAATTTTCAGGGAGGTTCTACAGATCCAGAGAGGATTCCTGGGTAAGCCTAGCAATGAGCATAAAACTCAGATATCTTCAACATTTAGATAATGGTAAACATCTAGATGAATACCAAATTTACCTGAATTTGGGAGTTCTTATTTTAATTATGATTTTTTCACTGAATTACTTTATGGTTTTGGTAGTTGCTTGTCAGCTGATATTTTGCCCCTTTAAGCCTTCAGATGCATATGTATGAATATGTTTCCACAATTTGTATTCACTTTGCATACATGTAAATTGCTAGCTGTTGTAAAATCTATTGTCAAGTGATGGTTTAGGTTTCATTTTCTGCACCTGCAAAAAGAAACCATTAATTTTACTATAAAAGTAGGTACAATTGTTTACTAAATAATAATTACAAACCTCTTGATAATTCTTAAATTGTTTCTAATGGGAAAGTTGCACTGTTTACATCCTCTCCACAAATACAAAGTAGCAGAACAATTTAATTTAAATATTTCGAGTATATCAACATGATATGAAAAGTCTCAGTGAGTGAAATGCAGCATACATAATTTAGAATTATTTTTATAGTGGAAAGTTGCCCTTTTTATTTGGAGGAAAAGTGTTTACTGAGAAATTAAAATAACATTGCTCTCATGAAATTGCAAACTTTCACTTTTGACATCTTCCATAAATCCAAGTTTGAGACTGATGCCAAGAAAAGTAATGTTTGTCTTGATTAAACAGAAATGATCAAAATACCACATCCAATTCTGAATCTTCATAAAAATCTCATGAAAGTATTATTTCAGCTCATGAAATTGAGACTGGCAATTTCATACTCTTCAGCAACCTCAGTATAGTAAGGTAAATGCTTCGGTACCAAACTTAAAACATTTCAAGATATGTAAGAGGGTAAATACTTTAACAGAAACAAAGCCAGGGACTCCATGACCTATCAATACAAAGAACTCAGGTGCAGATGAGCTTCCAGAACTACTGATAGTTGATGGCCAGGCGTTCCCTTTGCAGAATGCTTTGGCAGCAATGAGCTACATATGGTTCTTCTCCATGAACAAGCCCCCAGCAGGGCTCACCACGAAGCCAGGGAACTCCAGGGTAACGCCGCTTTGCACACTGGTGGTGCATCCTGGGAGAACACGCGTTAGTTTGCACACCAAAGGGGAATTCCTGCAGGCTTAAATCTTCACTGCAGCGTTAGTGACTAGCTATGCAGAAACTGCCAACCCAGGCCCTATATATCAAGCTATCTATTCTGACAGCCAGGTTAGGTTAATCATTAAAACTCTGCCCCTCTCTCTCTGAGGGTCTCCGGGGCTTTGTTTAATGCAGCAGACAGATGGCACTGAGGAAATTCAGGTGGTGCGTGATGAGATTTGGGGTTTTTTTAATGTGGTTGCTAGAATTTTTCAAATAGATTAAGTTCAATTGTAAATCACTCCTGTTCCCAGGGTTGGAGTCTTTATTAGCACCCAAGCGCTTGCACTGAAGAAATTGATCCTTCAGCAGCAACTGCACTCGATGGGGGAAGGTAACACTTTTTGTTCTTACAGTATTGTACACCATCTGTTAATGCCCTGTTACAGGGAGGCGATACAGTCAAGTGTAACTAGCTAATTACATAGTGAAATTTAACTTGGTTCATTTCAACACCCATCTATTAGTTCTTCTTTCAATTTTTCTTGATTTTCTTTAATCAGGGACATAACCCATATAATTACTGCTCACCATCATGGTTGCTTAAAGCCTTTAAACTGGCCTATCTTTATCTCTTCACCTAGCTTTGTTTCTTTTCTTTCTACTGATAGGCATTTCTGTTGGTCTATGATTCTGACACTCTGCTGTATTAAACATAATTTAAAAACAGGAGAAAAGACAAGAAACAGGATATGAGCTCTATCTTCTCCTGCACATTGTGTGACAGATGGGTTCCTTCACTGTAGTCCAAAAAGGACAAGAAATACAAAATGTGTCCTACAGGTACAAACCTTTCCCACAGCTTCAAGTTCTCATTGATAGATCCCTGTTGTCACTCATCAGCTTCTCACAGCATGGCTATTCACACTCACTGAGGCAAACAGAGAATTTTTTTTTTTTTTGAGGAGTTAGATACAACAGTAAATTCAATCTGTGGAGAAAACATGGAAGGAAAATTATTGTTCTCAAAGATCAAAATAAAAAAAAATCCCTTATGGGGAATAAAAAATAAGGGAACACAGTAAGTGTTATTTACAGACCAAAGATGCCCTGAAAATTCAAGAGAAAATACTGAATTGAAAGATTCCTGGGACCAAAATTCGTTCCCTCTCAAAGATGTGATCTGAAACAAGATCTTTTGCTTTCATGTGAACAAAGTCTTGTTTTCAGAAGGATTTTACTAATCAGTGATGCCGTATTATTGGGATGGTCTAAAACTTTCTGATCTCATTTTTAAAGCGATTTATCATCTCTTGCATGTGTGCAAATAATGTTTCTTTGTTTCAAACCACAACAATTCAATCTAAACCACACTATATCAGTACAAAATAAGCCTCATCAGTGTGTTGCATCTGAGTAGATGCATTTGTATGAAAAAAACAGTTGCTAAAATCCCAATTTAGAAGTACTGTTCACTATGGACAAGCACTATCAGAAATTCCATTTGAATTGAACAGTTTAATGACAATAAAAATGATGCTTTCTAGGCAGAATAATTTCTTCAGGGAAGTGTTAGAGGCAGGTGTTAGCTTCTGCAATGTATATTTCAAATTGCAGTATGTTTTTCTATTTTTTCCCCTAGTGAGAAGATTATATCCAGGTTACCAGCTTCTGCAATGTACATTATAACTTCAGGATACCAGTCCATACAGAGTGGTTTTAACTGTAGGGCAAATTTTAGACCTGAAACTGGTTGTTTTGAAAATTAGACAGTTGCATGGTGTCTCTCATTATCTTTTATAATTTATTTTTTTTTCATTCCTATTTTCTCCTGTATGTATATACAAAACATATTCTGAGTTTCTGGTTTTAATGTTATCCTAAAAAAAGGAAAACAAAACTCAGATTTGTTCCATTTGAGGCTTTCTGACATAGTCTAAAGAAAACTGGCTTCTCCAGAAAGATTTTTGTGCTTTTTATGTTTATTCTTTATTTTCATTTTTTTAAAAAGAAAAGCATGTGTATCAAAGTAGCTGTCACTGATCGATTGTGAAATATAAAATTATTTCTGTAAAAATATCTTTTTTTCTGAAAAAAAATATGATTATGATATAAAGATACAGGCCTGTATCTTTCCAGCATAAAACCAGATTTAGTGTTATCTACATTATTTATCCAAGTTTTGTGAACTTTAGAGGTTTTGAGGTTTCAGATAAAAATTTTTGCACTATGTCTTCAAGAATCTGCTGTGTCATGAGTGTTTCTTCCACAGCTCCTGATTAATTTCACTGTTATTTTTTATCCAGTCTTCCCCATCCCTTTGCCTGTGTTTCAGTCTTGTTAAAAACAGAAGATTATTTGTTGGAGGAATTTATGTGTCTCAAGAATAAAAAAGTTTAACAAAGCTAAGGGAAGACACGCAAACAGCCTTCAAACATATAAAAGCCTGATAAAAACAAAAACTAAAACAAAAACAACAACCAAAAAAACCAACCAAACAACAACAACAAAAACCAAACAAAAAAAAAAACAAAAAACCACAACAAAACAAACCAGAATAATCTCTCTTCAATTGTGAACAGGAGAAACAGGAGTGAACAGGACAAAAGGTATTACAGATAAATTTCAAAAAGCCATTTGGGTTAGAAATTATATAAATAAATCCAATATTTATAACCATAAGACAGTTAAATGCTGGACTGAATTATTGCTAAGGAAGGTGTTTTATGACAGAGACCTGAGGAATAGCCAGATATTTCTGATGCTGCAGTGCGGCAGGAGGAAGGGTTACGTGACCTCAGACCGTTTAAGAAAACAAACCACATAAAAAGCAAAGGAGAATTAACCACATTTATAATCTGCCAAGTGTTCAGAGTATTTCCTTGACTAAAATTACTTCTTTTTGCAGTAGACTTCTTCTGTAGGGCAAGAGTAACTAGAAGTTCATAGTTAGCCTGATAATCAGGAAGTAGTAGAAGGCTGTCAGGTACCAGGAAAAGTTACGCTAGCGGGTATCACAAAAAAAAAAAAAAAAATTGCTAACAGGTTGAAATTTAAATCTGATGAGATTATAAACTAGCTCCTTTATGTAAAAAAGATTCACTGGCAAACACCACATGGCAATTGCATTTCTGGAATAGTGGTCATTTACAGAAGTTTGAGGTATGTTAAACAGCCATTGTTTGTTAAATGTGTTTTTCACTATCCTTCAGATGTTACTAAGCCCCCAGCTGCTCTTTTTCACTGGCAAATTACTGGCTTATGTGCAGAGAGAGGGCAGGTCACATGCAAAGAATAAATTGGCTTTTTGTCAGGCTCCTGTAGAATCACTGGAATCAGCTCTCTACAGTTTCTGGAAAGGCTTGTTTTTTTAAAAAATAAAGAAAATAAAGAAAGAAGCACCCATATAACTACATTGCAGTTCTGACTTTAATATTTGTTTCTATTTTATTTTCTGTCTGTATTTGTGAAAGAACAATGAAACATGGGAAAAAATGTAGAACAATTGGCCAAAACATTTCAGAAATGTCAGCTAGCTTTGCTTTGTTGTCATTTTGGGCTATCCTCTACTGAAGTGACTAGAAGTTTGTAGCCAGAGCCTCATCCACTTGGGAATCATGGGCTGTTTTGAAAAGTAAAAAATATTACTGGAAATGTTATTTTTCTAGCCAAGACCTGACCACCTTGTGCCCTACCAGGTACAACAAGGCCAGCAAAGCATTCTGTTCTGTTTAATGGGAGGGAGAGAGGATGGGAGAAAATCACATCATTGTGGTATCCATCACAGATTGCCACAATTACCTCCTAGTTCTTAACTTGCACCATGTTATCTGTGAGTTGATGCAGTGAAATCTCTCCCTGCATAAGTTAACAATCCGTAGTTACATCTGCAGAGGAGTGGATGCCATGAGCAATTCTTCAGGTATTGAAGGAAGTAGGTGACCACTGGCTAGGAAGCAAGACGGTTACAATATGCATCCTGGATTTAAGTAAAGTAAGGAGCAGACTAAAGTAGGAAATTAGGAAATGCAGCTTTGTGAAGATGAAGTCCTGGTCTGAAGAGATGTGAAGGAAGAGAAGGGTAGTAAGCGAGAAGTATAGAACACATGATGTTGGGGTCCTAACTTGGGGAAATGGGAGGTACAGAGAGATCTACGGATCCTGTGGCCTAAGAGTGATAGATGGGAGATTTAATAGTGTGTCTACTTGTAATTTTATGTTCTAATCCCACATAATGATTTTTCCTTGGTGGATTATCAGCATTTACCCAGCAGCATATGGCCCCCTCCTTCACAGCTATAAAACCTCAGGTCCACACTCCTGTATATTGTCTCTGAGATTACTATTTTTCCTCAGACATCAAAAGAACTTTTGATGTTCACATTTCACGTATTTTAAGATATACGTATGTATATATTTGGTCAGCTAGGACTTAATCCATCCAGACTTTCAATCCATGTTAAGTAGACCTGAGATTTCTGTCTGGGAGGACAGGTGAGGTTTTCACCTGTGCAATTTCTCATGTATAAGCAATATAGATTGAAGACACACCTTAACAACAGGCAGAGATTCTCTTTCCTGACTGTTTAGACATGTCTGCTATCTTCTTGGGTGAACTTATGGGGAGTTTATGTTGGAAAAATATGAATAATGCATGTAGAAATATCAAGCTGTTATTCTCTTTTCCCCATTGATTAAAACATAAATTCTATAAGGTAGTCTTTCTGTCTTTGAAGGTCAGGTTACTGAAAAATGTTTTTTTGAAGAGTTACTCAGTTTTAACAGAGAATTGAATCATATACAGCAAAAAGTGTTGCAAACTAGTGTACCTATTGATTTGGAACTGTAGTGATTTACAAAAAGCAGTCAAATATATATAGTTTTAAAAATTTATAGAAACTTTATTGGTTTGTTTGTCATACTATATATATATTAGCTGAAATTACTAGGATTTTATGTTATCTTGAATGGAATACTGTCTAGACTGACAAAACTGACAGTGAAATCAGTAGCAAAAAAAGGAAAGGAAAATCTGATCACTGAAACAATCTGTTCATTTTAAGTCTAAAAAACAAGATGCAGGAGGAATACAGTCATTGCTTCTGTAGATCGTGAATATATATTGAAATCTATAGTCAATCTTAAGACATGATCCTGCAGCACTTAGAAGGAAAATATGGCATTGCTTATGTAAATAAATTGGGGCTAGTTGCACAATGTTGGCATAAATGCATATTAATCACAAACTGTTAAAATAATATTACCTATTATTAAATTATAGAGAGCTACTATCACAGTATTTGAGTACCATTAGTTTGTAAACTAAGGAAGTTTTGATATCACTTTATATCAGATGAGGAAACTTCCATAGTTGGAAATAAGATGCTGAAAGAGTTCATCACTCTGCTACCTGGATAAAAGCTCTGTGCTAGCTACTGTTTCCAGAAAGTCTGATCACAGCAGGGATGCAAAACAAATCAGCCTCTGGCCGGACTTCTTCCAAAAGCATCATCCCATATGACTCCATGGGAATTTAGTGCCACTGGCAAGGACTATGCTTACAATTCCAGGGCTTGCTCGCATCTACATCCCCATAAAACAGGGTTTTCTCAAGGGGCTATAGGACTGGCAGTGGTGAGCTCTGCCTGCCCACTGTTCAGCCTCATGACCAGGTTGGTGTCACTGCAGATGTGAGCCTGGCTAGTGGTGCACCCAGCCTGCGTACGGGCACATAAAGCTCTCCTTACAGAGCATGCTGAGTCAGGACAATAATTAAGAACTGTCTTCCTCTTCATTAATATATAAATTTCAACTTGGTCGGTTTATTTTTCCTATGACACCTCAAGAGGCCCAGTGGATTTTTGGCTGTTAAGAGGATAGACTGTAAGGGTTGGGGGCTGTACAGAGCCTCTCATCTTTTGTACTTAGTTACAGCCATGCATTGGTAAGTCCTGTCATTTTTAGTGTCATTCACTTTACTCCTTCCACCTTTCTTCACCTGCTCAGGCTCCTCCTCACTCCAACACTCTGATCATGTTCCTGGATCACTTGTTTTCTTAATGTTTGCAAGCATGTGCACCACCGAACTCTGTGTGTGAAGTACAGAAAGGTATTATTTTTAATGTAATGTTTTTGTGTGATGATCAGGCACAAAATATTTAGCATGAAACTATTTCCCTCCAGTCTGTTTTGCACTGGGCATACTGTGTGGAAAGTGGGATCGTTTAGCTGTAGCTGTGGAGTAATCACATTTGAACACAGCACAGTAACAGTATAGCTTAGTTTTCTGAAAGCTTCTTATATTGCAGAAGATTTCCCAGAGACCTGCTCTCACAAAATTCTCCAGTTTTTTAAATGAATTTGATGAGTTATCTTTTATAAATGTCTGGTGCCATGTAATTTGCAACATTATTTAACTGTCTGTTTATCTACCCATCCACCTATCCATCTATCTATTTGTATGTGTATAAAGCAGTCACAGAATCTGGTGACTGTTGATAGATCATAAATCAGTGTCGGCTCTCAACAACATGCGAATACAAATGTGATTAAATTTGATACTGTGCCCATTTTTCATTTATAAGATTTCAAAATACAGTTCTTTGAATTCTGTTATGTTTTCACATTTAGTACCTTAACCTCCTGTGTATCTGCTATCTAAAAATGAAAGTGTGAGCAAGACAGAACTAGAAAATAAATCAGAAAATTAAAAAAGAAAAAGAGAAAAAAAAATGAGAGAGAAAAAGATATTTTAATAATTGTTAGCATGTTTTCAGTCTATGTGCTAACCAGATAGCAGATGCTCTTATCTTTAAAAACAGATACTTTTATGTTTTAAAACAGCTCAGGTTATTTGAGAAATGTCATTAGTAAAGTATCTGTAGAAAATACAGTATAAATTAACTGTGTACCCTTCTTTCCCACTAGTAGGGAATTGCCTGCGACAGAGCCTGAGAAAGTAAGATTGTGGATGTGGATATTCACTCTCAACCTTGATTCAACTCCAAGTGCATAGATAACTTACTTCATTTATAGTCTGTAAGTAGTACAGGGAAACTCACAGTCAAAAAATGCAAAAAAAAGTTGCAATCCACTTGCCCAAAATAATCTATACATTTTTACCTCTTTCTCTTTTGTGCATTATCAGATGTAATCTTTAAATGCATGCTACTTCTGAGGAATTATGAAACTTGGCCTTCTCTTAAATACAGGTTCCATCACATGTAATATGTCTCAGCTATTAAAAACTGACTATTTTGATTATTTGACACACTCCACTTCCCTTCATTCACTTACTGTCCATCGTCTACCTTTGAAGACAGAATTCAGAGTGGACAGCCTTTACTTGTATTTTATCTTCCTTTTATTCTTAATTCCATTGTTCATTTGTCATGTAGGGTTTTTTGTTGGGTTGGTTTGGGTTTGGTTTTTTTGCTTAAATTTTATTACTTCTTGTATAAGAAATGGAAAGCAAGTGAGAGCAAGAGGAAAATGGCATGGTTCTGAACACCTGCAGAGATTGAGGAGTGGAAATTCACTGGGTAAAGATGACCTGCTGAGAATATGAATTGTAGGAGCAGTAAGAGCTACCGTGCCATCTATTTTGCTCCCCAGTTTTGGATCCTCTGTAGCCGGTACTTCAGAGGCTTACAGAAATGTGATACTTAAATATTTCACACGTATTAATGTATTTTACCCTTCCGTAACCCTAGTAAAATAAGAGAACATCTCCACCTTACACATACAAGAAACTGAATGGATGCTAGATGGTAGAATGGTTATACCATGGGTGGTAGGTTTCCTCTTATTAGCCCACAAATAGGAAGACAGAAGCTTCTGAGATAGTCATATTAATTGAACCTGATGAATAAAGGTCCCCTATTCCACCCAAATTTCCCTGTTAATAGCCTTACTTTTTAGTCCACAGGAGAACAGACAGTGTAGTAAATGCTCCTTATAGCTTTGGTTTTCTATTAAAACTACAACTCTAAGCAAATCCTCAGCTTTAGATCCGAAGCCTGTCAATAAGAGTCATAGAATCACAGAATCATGGAATGATTTGGGTTGGAAAGGACCTTTAAAGGTCATCTAATCCAATCTCACTTCAGTGAGCAGGGATATCTTCAACTAGATCAAGTTGCTCAGAGCTTTGTCTAGCTTGACCTTGAATGTTTTCAGGGATGGGACATCTACCATCTCTCTAAGCAACCTGCTGCAGTGTTTCACTACCTTATTGTAAAAAAATGTCTTCTTTATCTGTAGTCTAAATCTGCCCTCTTTTAATTTAAAAACATTACTCTTTGCTCTATTGCAACAGGCCCTGCTGAAAAGTCTGTCCCCATCTTTCTTATAGGCTCCCTTTAAGTACTGAAAGGCTTCAAGAGGTCACCCTGGAGCCTTCTCTTCTCCAGTCTGAACAACCCCAACTCTCTCAGCCTGTCTTCATAGGAGAGGTTTTCCAGCCTTCTGATTATTTTTGTGACCCTTCTCCAGACTCACTCATGGTTCATGTCCTTCTTGTGCTGAGGATTCCAGAGCTGGACACAGTACTCCAGGTGCGGTCTCACCAAAGTGTAGAGCAGCAGAATCACCTCCTATGACCTGTTGGCAAGGTGTTGCCTGGAGTTTGGTGTTGTCTGCGTACTTGCTGAGAGTGTGCTTGATCCCACGTGTCCTGTTTTACTTTGATCTTGGAGGCAGCTACTCTGGACCCTGTCTTGTATATTTATACAGATTATGGTATACTTTTGAGAAAATTCATCTTAATCTTTTTCAAGCACATGTATACAGCAATGCTTGAAAAGTCTTTTACTGAGTATGCAATTTCACTTAACTCATATAGATAAATGTCACAATAAAATCCTCCACCTCCTCCTAAAGTAAATATCTAAAATAAATCTTATCAATAACATTGTCAAATTACTTATTTCTTCCTAGTGTCTATAATGAAAGCCTAGAATGCTTTGCTCAGATAGAAACCTCTATCCTGTGTACATTTACATTCAATCAGATGAAGCCATCTGTTATTTTTACTCCCAATCTTCCAGTATGCTTTGAACTTCATGCTTAACGTTGGCTGCATTCGTTAGAAATGTATAGAGTAAAATAAAAACCATTTTGTTGTTTTCTAGCAGGAAAAAGCAAACATGAAATAAATTTATAAATTCCTGAAACTCACCTAGATTGGAAGACAATTTCAGCAATGCACCAACCTAAAGTCACAGAATCACAGAATGGTTGGGGTTGAAAGGGACCTCTGGGGATCATCTAGTCCAACCATCCTGCCAAAGCAGGTTCACCTAGAGCAGGTTGCACAGGAACACGTCCAGGCAGGATTTGAAAGTTCCCAGAGAAGGAGACTCCACAACCTCTCTGGGCAGCCCATTCCAGTGCTCTGTCACTCTCACAGGAAAGAAGATTTTCCTCATGTCCCCTCATCATCTCTGTAGCCATCCTTTGGACTCTCTTCAGTAGTTTCCTATCTCTCTTGAGCTGGGGAGTCCAGAACTAGACACAATACTCCAGATGAGGTCTCACTAGGGCAGAGTAGAGGGAGAGAAGAATCTTCCTCAAACTGCTGATTACACTCTTCTTAATGCACTCCAGGTTACCATTGGCCTTCTTTGCCACAAGGGCACACTGCTGGCTCAGGGTTAACTTGCTGTCCACCAGGACTCCAAGGTCCTTCTTTGTGGAGCTGCTTTCCAGCAGGTCAATGCTTAACCTGTACTGGTGCGTGGGGTTATTCCTCCACAGGTGCAGGACTCAACGCTTGTCTTTGTTGAATTTAATTAGGTTCCCCTCTACCCAGCTCTCCAGTCTGCCTAGGCCTTGTTGAATGGCAACACAGCCTGCTGGTGTGTCAGCCACTCCTCCCAGTTTTGTATCATCAGCAAAGTTGTTGAAGGTATGCTCTGACCCTTCATTTAGGTCACTGATGAATCTGTTGAACAAGACTGGAGCCAGCACTGACTCCTGGGGAACACCGCTAGCTACAGGCCTCCAAGTAGACTCTGTGCTTCTGATCACAACCCTCCAAGCTCTGTCATTCAGCCAGTTGAAATTAAAGTACTATATTTAGACTGCCCAGTTTAGATGCCTAATGTAGCCATTACAATTATTTCTCTCAGCTAATATTTATAGAACTGATATATATGCTCTAGCAGTGCAGCAACAGAACTGAAGCAGAATTAGCTTCATCAAAGTCATATTGCTTAAATTAGGCATCTATAGGTATAACAGAGTGCGTGTTACGCTATGTCCTCAATACACTAGTCTATTCAGAGCAGTGTGCAGATATATGTAATTTAAGCATATACATGAAACAACAACAGGATTTCAACACATATAAATGGTTTTCTGAATAGGTGTAGGATAAAACAAGTTTTGCTGAACTGGTGTTTAAACACTTGTCAAATTTCATGTTTCCATCAAAAGTTGCCTAAGAAATAATGTTGTTCAAAACCAAATAAATAAAAAGTCCAAAGCAATAGTGGAAGAAATGCTTTTTCAGCTCCTTTCATAGTTTGCCACTGACTGAAGTGTTTTCCTGACATTTGCCGTAGTTATTATTTTTCGGTTGGGTTGTTTTTTTTTTTTCTTACTCACTTTAGATGTGCAAAAAATTTAAGTTCAAAAGACGATCATTTGGGAAAAGTATAAGCTACTTAAAAGAACATACAAAATGAAAAGAAAACCTTAACCTGTCTTTCCGTGCAGTTTAAACCCAGCATTTATTTATAAGCATTCATTTTGTTGTCCCATTTGCTTAATAGTTAACTGCTTCTAGCAAGGTCGTTTTAATGTTGTACATACAAAGAGATGCAGGGGGTTAATAGCATGAATCCTGAATTACTATCCAAAGAAAGCTGTGATTATCCAAACAGCAATTTCAATTCCTAGCCAACGTCCAAACACAAAAGACTTATAACCAAAGATATGCAACAAGGAGACATTTCTCTGCATTTAAACATTACATTTACAGGAGAAACATCTTTTAGCAGTGGATGGCTTTTTTCTCCCAAGAAGACAGCACCTGCTGGCAGGGATTTAGCTTTGCTCTGGTGTCTCAAATGTGACTGTATTTATGTGCTAAGGAAAACACACAAAGCTGCAAATTAGTTGCCTGGTCACTCACATAGGCATTAAAATCTATACGTACTTGCATTAGCAACATGCAGTTTTCTGCTCACTGCATGCTGGCTCAAAGAAGCTTGCACCTATATGTCACAATTATTGGTTTACTGCTAAGCTCCAGATGATCTGTTAAATGGCAGGGGAAAAAAAAAAAAAAAAAGTGTGAAAGGACAGCTGGTGGGCTAACACTTCTTGTTATATCTTTTTTTCTTAAAAATTTTTTTGCTTTTGTTAGCAGCGATTAGCAAGGAAAACCACTCTTATCCCTGGTTTTGTTGTGAAAAACCAAGCAGAGGTTTCCTTTGACTTGTAAATTGCTTTTTAATAGCTTGCTTCCCCATAAAGTGAATATAGCTTGGACTGTTCCTGTCACTCTATTTACTAGTAAGAATTAAAATTCCCATTTTATTTCTGTTTTTCTTATTCTCTTTTATACAAACTTTCAAAACGTTATAGTTGTTCCTTGGTCTGAAATTCTCATTTCCATAACATTTTGGGAAGGGATGGATGGTGAGAACACAAAAGAAACTGACATACTTGAAGGCAGTGAGTTATTTTCTGTGAAAAATACACAAATTTAGTCTATCTACTTGAAGTGCTTCTGAGCAGGACAGGAAGAACCAAGTGTGCAAATCACAGCATAGTCAGCATGCATCTTGAGAAAGCAATAGTGTGTCTGTGTCTCACCTCTCCTCCTTTAATACAGCAAGTCTAACTTCTCCTTTGAGGTAAATAACTTCATAGCTTCGGGATTACACTCAGAAGGTGCCTGGGAGGATGAGTCTTGCTAAGAAATGTTCTCTATCTTAACACCACAGGCCAATAACCTCATGAAAGACTACTAGGATCCACTGAGTGCCCGTGCAAGTGCAAGGCCAACATGTTAGACTGTACTTTTGAACACTATGGTCATCTGAGCCTTTGCAGCGTCTCACAGATAGTTGCGATAGGTAGTTGCAGATGTAGTACAAGCCCTATCTATATAATCTGCCCCAAGTAAGACTATTAGCTACTACTGGAAAGAGGACACTGGCTGAAGTCAATCTTTAATATGGCCATTCTTATGTTCTTATCTCACTGGAAGCAGGCATCTGAATCAATCCAGTCTGGGAACACATTTTGCCTAGTTTGTTTTTGGACAATATTTTTGTCAATCCACATGAGAATATTGATTACTGAGAGGTGAATATAAAAAACACCAATTATTGAATTTATGGCAGTTGGTGGCAACAACTTAATACGTTGTACAGAAGGACTTTAATATAGTATGGGAGTCTAGGTTCTGGCCTTGTTCTCAAGGAATATTTTGTGTTGGCCTTAGATCAGGGAAGATTTATTATGGATGTTCTAGTCTCTTTTGAAATATATAGTGCATGATGTGGACATTCCCAACCTGATGCAAAATATAACTTTGTAACTTCCTGTGGTGAAGAAGAGAGCCATTCAGATGAATCAAATTTAATACAGAATCAGGGTAGCCTTGTGTCGACTCTGCCAAAAGGCAGATTAGCTTGGGCGCCACATCAGGCTATGCTGCTTCTAGGCTTGAGCTGGCTCGCACAGTATCAGCCGTAAGAGGGAAACACTGAATTTCTGTTTATGGCACCAATATGACTTAGTATTATAATATCTGCCTTTTTTAACAACTTTTGCTTAATGTAGCTTTTTCCAAGTGCCAAGAGACTGCATTTTGCTCACAATACGAAATAAACTGGCAACTAAGCCTCAGGAAGTAATTTACAGCAGGGCTAACAAACTCTTTCTGCCATCAGCAGTTGTAGTAATTGCAGGTACTTTCATCAGCAGTAGTGTTAAATGTGAATACCATCATCAGCAATGATGGGTAGCAGCAGCAGCAGTAGTTAGAAATACCACCAAGCTGCACCCGGTGCTGCTGGCTGACTGCCACAGCCATTTCACATAGCTGGGATTATACTAATGATGCACATAGTAGTTTGGGAACCTTTGACTTGCAGTGCCACCATCAGAGCCTAGCTCCAGCTTCACAGCATTTATAAAACAACGTGTTTTTTGTATGTGTACAGTGGTCAAAAGTTCAAAGTCCAATAGAAGAGAAAGATAACAGTATACCTTGCATAGAGAATTTCACTCTTAATCATTAACAGCTAAACTGAGTAAGAATTATGTTCTTCCTAGGCTTAGCAAATGTTATGTATGTGAACTTTCTTCCTATGAAGGATTTTTTGAATCACAACTCTCCAGTATCTTTATTATCAGAAAAAAAATAATTTGTTCATTGTACTATAATACAATACTAATAATGAGCACTCCTATCCTGAACTACAATGAGGCTACATACATTTGTCATAGATCTCTACCTGTCATGTTTGAGGAGTGGAAGGATTTGATATGGCTAGTAGAGATGGGGCCTCTGACTGACTGTGCATTTAGCACAGTTCTACTTTGATTCTTAAAAGGAACAGTCAAACAAATTAGCCTTGAGTAACCAGATCACCAAATCTTCTAATACTTTCCAGCTGCATGTTCATACACAACAATGTGTAGTAAATGTCATGCACTTCTTTTCAATTCAGTATTTGATGCACTGCAAATTTGTTCTCGATTTTATATTGGAGATGGGGCTATGAGGCCAGCCCTTCAACTTCCCTGAAATAGAGCAGGGGATGAAAACCTAAATTCAGATTGCTGCTTCCCAGTATCAGTCTCTTCTTCTTTTTTTTTTTTTTTTCCCCAGTAGAAAAAGTCTCCCTTCTTGGCCAAAAGGGAAAAAGAACTGGGTATAGGAGGCGGAGGGTACATAGAAAGCTGCCAAACATGTGGAGGAGACATTAGGATTCAATTTAAATAGAACTGGATCAAATAAAGAGGTCAGTCAGCTTCCAGTTCTTCCCGTTCTCTCCTCTAGCAGCAGAATTGCGGAGAGGCAGCAGGAGTATGATACAGGATTGGGTGGTGGCAGAGTAGGATTTTTGGTTCAACCCTTTAGATTCAGTAGACTGATGTCTAATAAGGCTTTTAATTTGCTTTTTTTTTTTTTTCCCTATTACCAGCTGATAAAACATAGAATTTGCTGCCTTCTGTCTTTGCTTTGTTCTGTGTCCCTCTTCTGCTCCGTTTTCCCCGATAGAGTCCCTTACAGAGCCACACTGCTCTGCAGCAATGAACCCTGGACCTGCTAGGCGCAATTGGTCTCCAATTATCCAGTTTGTACTCCACTCTTACACAAATCATGTCTGGAAGATGTCTGTACAACCTGTTCTGATGGGGAAGTCTATCATCTCCATTTGTAAGATGTTCCAGAGTTTAATTATTCCTTTACAGGGGTAATTTTTACTAAAATGTAACTCAGATTTGCAGTGTTGCGCTTATGTATTCTTTTTGCCCATTAGCTGACATGATTAGTTGACCAATCTTTAACACATTAGAAAATTATAAACATGTCTTGCCATAATCTTTTCCTTTCCAAATTAAACAAGCCCTGTTCGTTCAATCTTTTTGCATAGGTCACATCTTAAAATGTCCTACAGTGTTTGCTTTTCATTAGGCTTTTTTCAGTTCCCTTACATCACTTTTTAAAGATGATACTTTAACGCACTGGTGTACACCAGCAGACAATAGATCAGAAAAGAGCAGACAAATAATTGCCTCCTACATCTTGCATTAAATATTCCTGTTAATTTGCCTTTATTGGTTTTGGAGGGATACCATACTGTCAAGTCAAAAGTTCAGCTTTTTATCCATCATGATCTCTTCCATACATAAAGCTCTCTGCTCTCAACTTTATTACTGCGCCATATTTCTGCACACCACTGTACGTCTCTTGTTGCATGAATTCTCAGCTTTTGCAGTACTTCACTGCTGCAGAAAATGGCAATCTATCTGACATGGGTAGAAGAAGTAACATTTCAATTCTCCTCTTCAACTGGATCAAATTCAGACAATGAAATAAAAAAAAAGACCAAAAAAGCCTCATCTCACAATAAACGAAAAATCCCTCACTTTTTTTTTTCTCAATTCTTGTAGCATAAAAAGAATTTGATTTGAATGAAACAATTCATGCATGCAATCCAATATCTTATAGATCTATCTGACCTTGGGCTTGATCAGACTGATGTTGTCATTATAGAAGATTATTACAAAGAAAAATAGTACTTTAAAGTAGTGTTTCTATTATTAGTCCTTTCCTGTACTACTTGATCATAAAATAGAGATGTTCAAGCTCATCTTAATGTCAGTAATTGATAGATTACAAGATGAAACTTAAGCCAGGTCTCCCAAATTACTTAGATTTTCACTTAGATTTTTCCAATTCAACAATAGCATGCAAAATGCACACTATCATGCAGCAGAAGAAGCTAAATATGTGAATTTCTAGATATATCATAGCACATTAAAAAAAAAATCTGACAATATGTTTTACCCTGGACTTCATTTTTTTGTTGAAAGCAAAGCTTTCTAGGAGCATTTCTCTGTTTCAATGACTCACGAGCCTTGCTGATGCCAGGAGAAAGTTTGAGTTTTGCAGTTGACTTTTCAGATCTGTAGTCATGTAGTGGAAGTACTGTCTTGGGGCTCCAGGACAGCCAGGACCTGTAGATCTACTGTGAAAACTGCCCAAGGTAAGTAAACCCGGCACTTCTCAGTGTTCAGGACAGCCAGCACTGTTGAGTGGTGGGATAGGCCTGGGGAAGACCCGATGGCTTTCAACCTGTACCCTAAAAGGGTGAACAGCTTTGACATTATGAGCATAACAGACTTTTCAAATCAGGACAGTTTTTCCAATATTATTCAAAGGTAGATAACACCACAACTCTCAGAAAATATCATCATTTCTTCCAGAAAATATAACTGGGAAGAAGACAGTTTGGTCTTGAAGCATCAAGAGTCTGAAAATACCAAGAAAATCTTGGCTTCATGAACACTCTGTGAACAACTTTCAGTCAGAACTACGAATACTTTTTTTTTTCTCCTCTTCAAAATCAGAAATTTTCTATCAAAGCAGATTTCCTGTATGGCTCAAATGGTAGCAAAAGTGAGAGGAATACAGAGAAAAACAACCAAAACCACACAGGTACAAACCTCTTACCTCTGTACATTGTTCACTAGAGAATCACATCTGCAAGGAGCCGAAGATGCTGCAGGGAAAGGAGTGAGAAATGTCCTCTCCAGTAAAGTAAATCTCTCATGCACCTCCCTGTACCTCATCTTTGTCCATCCAAAGCTACTCCTGTTCTGGAATTCATGTCGGATTTTCTATTCTCTCTGTTCCTTTGGGTTTGTTGCTGGTGCTGAAGCTATGGCTCAAGAGAAAACAAGATTTGTTCCTGCAGCAAAATCAGACTGAGTGATGAAAGTTCATTATATGATTAAAAGACCTAAACATTTCTTACTCCTTGGACAAGAAATAAAGAGGGAACATTTATTGAAGAGGAATTATACAGATGGGAGTCTGACAACAGGTAATAAGACTTTTTCTTTACTGTTATTATGTTGCTAAAAATAGAGAAATGTAGGACAAATATTAGAAAGAAAACTTACAATGGAAGAAAAGAAGAAAGGAGCCATCCCTTGGGATACTGCAAATAAGCACGAGATATTGCAAAAAATCAATCCTGCAGCATCAAAACTTTTGACTAGAGGACATACCACTGCGTGTATTGTAAGCAACTCTGAGCATCTGTGCTGTGTTTATTATAACAATGTCTTTATTATTGGGCTGGGGCCTCTTGGGGCTACTGTTTATGACTATGACTCTATGGCACTGAAATGACACCAAGAAGTCAACTCTACTGTAATATGTTTCTAATATTCTTTTTTTCACAGACCCAGAAATTTCTATGCAGCATACTCCTGGTATTCTTGCTCTGGCTGAACGACACATCACCTTTTTAAATACCCAGCTGAATTTGGGTGCTGCATAGTGGAGAGGAGCATTGAGTTATTTTCCCAACTATAACTTCCATGTATTTCATAATTACTCATTTGCTAAAGATTCAGTTTCCCATTTGGAAGTAAACTAATTCTTCAGATGTCAGACTTCTGGTCAACCATCTGATACTTGTATCCAGCCATATAGTTACCCACATGAAACCATGTTATTGGCAATAAAAATAAAGATGAAAACAAACGAAAAAAAAAAGTAAAATAGATAGTTGAGCTGTTTGACACTAAGGTAATTCAATTTTCTTTTCAAAGGCGAATGAAATAGGGAACCATGCCTGTCCCATGGAAATCACAATAAAGGCATAAACAACTGTTCAGCTAAAAAATTGAACTTGTTACAGACTCTCTAATCACTTCTTTTTATGAAAAAGCTTTGTATTAGCTTTACTTAAACAAGCAGTTTCAAAAACAAGAGAAAACGAACAAACTCTCAATGTATTGCCCTTGAAATCTTCCAGTATCTGATGCAAAGCTTTTAAAAGCAGCTGAAAAAGGTCACAGCAGCTGCCACTCACAAAGACTTTCATTGCTGTCAGCTCCACTGGCGTGCAAAAGGCACTTTGGAATATTTCTCCTCACTCTTCCTCCTATTGTTCCTGAGGAGGTCTATGGGGAAGATTTCCCCATAGATCTTCTCAGAGATTTCACAGCGGTGACCTAGGAAATCAGCAGGACTATCCATCTGCAGCCATTGACCACTAATGGAAAACATTGCTAGAAAAGAAGTCCAGCCTGATAGATGAGGAGTCTGTACCTCATAGCTCAAGCTATACACACCCTGAGGCATTACAGGGATGTACTGCAAAAAGCTGGAATTTGGTGTTTGCACCCCAGTGATGCTGGCAAAACATCACATCAGCTCAGTGGCTGTAGTCACAAGGGGCGAATGAGAATGATGTCTGCAGGAAACGAGCAGGCAATGTCCAGTACAGCAAGGAGGTACCAGGTGGGAGCAAGAGCACTTTTTCCTTGGGAATAACTCAGTCTTGTTTTGCTTCTAGAGTGAAACTGTTTCAGTGAAATCCCATACTGTGTGTCCCATGGGAGCACAAGAGTTTCAACTGCAATTCTATGTCTAATGAAATTCTGCCTAGGGTTAGATTTGTCACTGTTGGCAATGTTGGTATGAGTCTCTTACTCTCCGAAGTTCTTGTATTTCATACAAATCTGTGGCATATGAACAAAAGACTGCCTTCCAATACCCTGACTTCTATAAAGGTTCACAGGATTTTACAGAGCTTGCTACCCATGGAAAGATAATTTAAAAAAGCAAAAATAATTAAAAGAAGATAATGCACACTGATCATTCTGGAAGTAGATAAGCATTAAGGCTGTACATTTAAACTGTCTTTGGTAAATAAACTACCAAAAGCAAATTAGTACAAATAAATAATACAACCATTAATAAATAACTGTAAGGAGGAATAATTTCTGTATGCAATCTGTGCATATTGACTAGACTAGTTTATGAGCTACATGTCAACTGTCTATGATTAGGGCTACTTCTGTATTTAGGTGGTGTACACTATAAATTTAAAAGACTTAAAATGCTATCTGTGTTCTGTCTTATCTAAGGGGCGATAGACACCCTTAATTTGTAAGCATTAGCAAAATGAGATGCAGTTGCAGAAAATGTAATTGGATCATCTTTGTATTTTATGTCAGCATGTCTAAGTGCTGTTAAAAGATGCACAATGCATACAATGCAATTTGACAGCAAATAGAGTAGCTGTTGTAGGCATGACAAATAATAGCAGATTTCACTTTTCATTGCCATTTTTTCATAGGCAATATCCAATAAACAAGAAAGCTATAAGGCTGCCTAAAAACTTAGCAGTTTTAAAACATTTCTTACATTATGTCCATAATCACAGTTCCATTCAGAAAACATAGAAGACTATCCATTTCCAGCCAGAGAAATTCTATTTTAATCACAAACTCATTTTCACTTATTATTACCTTGAAACTTTGAAGTAAATAAGATGAAATGATGTGAAAGACTCAGGTAGAGTATGTTATATTTTTAAACTCTGTATTAGTCCATCAATAGCACAAGTAAATCATTGCCTGAGTTGCTATCTGCATTTGTAAGGAGCTCATTAGTGTCATCACTAGGCACAGTTGTATAATCTAAAGATTACTTCAGTCTGGGAACAGCATGAAATGTCCTCTTCTCATCGCATGATCTCCTTACTTCAAAATAATTGACTCAAGGCAAATCAGTCCTGGGAGCATCTTCCGGGTACTATGCTTCAAGCTTAGCTGTTAAAAGAACAGCGTGTGGAAAATGATGACTCTTTTGTCGTTATCTGTGCATGTGAGAAATCCTGCAAGCTCCAAGGATGAGGTTGCTCTGCAAAAGATGAAGAGCTACAACCAATTCTGAACTGTAACAGCCAGCTGTCCAGACCACTCCTTTCTTAGTACCTTCAATATCAAGAAAAATGTAAGGTGTTCATTACATACGAGGACACAGAAAAGTACCTGAATGGAAGGCATGGAAAAAGATGTTGGCAATGGTTGCATTAAGAAGTGAGGAAGTCTTTCCAAGGAAACCTCTTCTTTTACTAGAATTCTGTTTTAGTAGACCCCTTGGAGTTTGCCACTCAAAGTATGTTTATTTGATTTTTGTATTTACATTGTGTTTAATTAATACCTTTAAAAAAACTCAAAATATTTTATAGATTTATTTTTTTTTATGAAGCAAACTAAAGTCATTCCACTGTAGAGAATAAGGGCTAGAATACAGAAAATGCAGAGGGGACCTAGGGATGAATAAGTTGAATAGCACAGGGAGCAACAGACGAACTGAATTTTGTTTTGTTACTTTAGCACCTACTTTTTTTGAGAAAGTGTTGTCTCCATCAAAGTGCCCAGCACAACTGGAGTCCTTAATTTTCCACCTGGTTCATGCATGCAAGTGTGTGATAAGACCTACACAAGACATTTACGGTAATGACAGTTCAGTAGAAATACCTGCAAAAAACCTTTTTCCTCTATGTTCATCAAAGATATACAGATGTTATTTGCTGTAATGCACACACAGTCAAACATCCTCCTTGTTTCAATGTAGTGAGATACAGTCTTACAGTAGAGGATACCAGTGCAGAATGCTGACTGTACAGCAATGACTAAAAAATAAAATAAAAAAAAAATACCCGTGTGCTCAATTTATTGTATTTAATTTATGAGCCTCACAAATTATAAGAGCACCCAAAGGAGTTTGTGAGCATACTTCTCTTTCGAGAAGGTACACGCAAATTATACCAATTAAAACACTTGTTCTAGCACAAGTTTACAAGAGATCTTGAGTGACAATTGGAAAAGCAAGAAGATAGGCAAAAAAAAATACAAAGCATTTTATCTGTATACTTTTCAAGTGCACAATGCTTATAACTGGTAGGTTTAATTTCTAGATGCCATTGAGGATTCAGAAAGAGCTGAGCCTTACAGAACTGAGGCAGTGGTTATAAACTGTCTGGTGCAGGGCAGCTCCCAGAACATCAGGCAGCTGCTTTTCATTTCAGATGCCACCAAAAGCCAGACCTTTTTCATTCTGCTGATAAGTAACTAAACATTTATATATAAAGCACTTACAGCAGGAATTTCAATCACCCAACCTAGTATTTACAGCTAGAGTATACAACCCCTCTGTGCAGCCTACTTAAAACTGCCTATAAGAGAATTCATTACATTCTGTGCATTAACCTCCTTCTGCCTGCAAGTTGTCTCTCAGCTGCTGTGTGTGCTGGCTATTGGTTTTGTACCTTTTATCTTAGAATCAAGTCATTTTCCTCTGCCTGCATTATGTACTTATTGCAGAGAGTAACCGTGCCTCAAACAAAAAGGGAGAAACTGTGTGGATTTAAATATTCTTTATGACAAAAAAAAGAGTAAGAAATATGGACCTGAATTACCATATATTTTATTTTTGTTAAACTACAGAGAGGCAGAGAAGGATGCTGCACATGTCCCCAAAATAGATACCAATCTTGGGTTAAAATGAAGGCAATAATTTTTCTGTGTATAAAAATACTCAAAATTAGGTAAGAGACGGAACTGGAATTCTCCTTCCTTGGGAATAATCTGAAGCTTGAAAGTAAGTTTCTTTCTAAAATAGAATTCTAGAAAATGCTGACATTTCTCATGGAATGAGAATTTGAAATCTTTATTGGAAAAAATGAGGCACTGCATTTTTTTTCTTACTCTTCAAAAGGTGGTCATCCACCTTGGGCTCTGTAGAGTCTCCTTTTTAGAGAAAAAAAGACAGACAAGCTTCCTAGAAGATGCAAAGTTTTAGACACAGAATAGCTCTCCAACTGACTTCTTCTATAAGCACTGAATGTATTAGGACTTTGTTTCTCATGTGTATGGGAGTAGAAGAAAAATGTCCAGAGGGCGCTGGTCTATTTTATCGTAGTTATGGAACAACTGAATTAGCTTTCTTACCGGGTCTTGAAAAGTTTCAAGATCATACAAGTTGGGCTTCAAACAGGAATTACAAGAGGAGACAAACAATGATCCAACTTTTGGTAGATGAGGTATTCTATTTCATCAGCAAGTTGGTTTAAAACTGATTTCTAGGATAATTCCATCGGCTATTCCTTTTTTTTCATTGCAGCGTCATTTCCAAAATTTTAGTTTAAAAATATGACTTTAAGGCTTTCTTTGAAATGACTAAGCGAAACTGTCAAAGTATGCACAAGTGCTGTCAACATGTTGAGTCACTTCACAAAAATATTGAAATTGTTTTAGTCGATGGGTAAAATGAATGACAAAAATACAAATCATAGAATCATAGAATTGTCAGGGTTGGAAGGGACCTTAAAGATCATTGAGTTCCAACCCCCCTGCCATGGGCAGGGACACCTCCCACTAGATCAGGTTGCCCAGAGTCCCATCCAACCTGGCCTTAAAAACTTCCAGGAATGGGGCTTCCACCACCTCTCTGGGCAACCTGTTCCAGTGTCTAACCACCCTCATGGTGAAGAACTTCTTTCTAACGTCCAATCTAAATCTACCCTCCTCTAGTTTGAATCCATTCCCCCTTGTCCTATCACAGATGTTCAGATGTATCCAGATGTTAATGCAGTTTGAAAATCAAGACTGCATTTATTTTTGCAATGGTTTCTCTCCTGATGGAAGAATCTTTTCCAAAGGCCTCTCAGATGCAGAAATGACCAGGAGAAGGGAACTCAGCTGTCTGGGAGTGGAGGAGCTAGAAGCCGCAACAGTACCCTTTCCCATCAGTGTCTCTGTTCCCCTGGGAATTCTGGGACCAAATTCCTTAATGTCCCCTTTTGGATGAATCTCATATCTGCTCTATCGGAGTGGTCTGAGGAAAACTCTGTCTAGTTACAACTACTAGCACATCTGATTCAGTAATGGTTTTTGCAGGAAACAGTGTAAAATCTCCCTTTCCCTTGCTCTGCCTCTATTTACATATAAAAATGGTCATGTTAGTGTTAGAATTTATTTCCTGATTGACAACAGAGAAGGGAAAATGTGAGACAAGGTGATGCCACTCACCATTTCTTTACAAATTATTATTAGAAATCCTTTACTCAAGGTAGTAAGATAATTTCTTTTTTCCACAGAGCTGAGATAAATGATAAAGAAACATAAAAATATATCTGTGATGGAGTGCAAGAAATGAATGGAAGAATTTGGAGGTACTGGGGAGAAGATAGACTTAGTTATTTTTACAATTCAGAGCTGTTAATCTTTCATAATGTCGAGAAATAAGGCAGAATTCACTCTTATATTGGTTTGAAAATGCTGAGAAGTGAGGCTTCCAAACTCAATTATTAATAATATCTTCTTGAGCTCTTTCCTATAGACAATTTATGGTCCTTAAAAGTCCACTGTACCTTTAGAGCTTTAGAGCTTTTTTTTCTTGGATCACTCAGACTGACACAAGTATCTTGAGGTTCAACACATCCCAGGCTACATTGCTACAGTGCCTTTACAGCCAGATATAGAGTCTGGGTCTTAGTGATGGGAGTTGGAATGGATCCCAAATGAAAAAGAAACTGGAGGAATTGAGTGAACCATGAAACTGCCCAAATGTATACATTAGATTATGTGAAATGCTAACATCTCTTTTGGCCAGTAACTTGACAGCTTTAAGTCTGATACTTAAGCCTGATGCTTTTATTATTTGGATGTGAAAAATATTCATTGAGATGGATGACTGCAGGGCTGTTATTTTTTCTTCTAGAAACAGGCTTCCATTGCAAGTCATTTGGCCAGTTCTCAAGGACAACGTAAAAAATGAGGGATCTCAAAGAACTACGAGCTCCTGATTTCATTGTAAGTGAAAGGGATTCAATGTTTTGTGGGATCAAGTCTTCCTGGAATTAGGTATGGGATAATCAAAAGCAAATATATTCAGACTTCCAGATGTTCAGAATAACAAACAGAACTCAAATGTGGTAGTTCCACCTATTTCTGATTAACTGTGAACATTGCATGGTATACTATGGTGTACACATGCCTTCTACATCCACAGCATTGTTATACTTCCACATTATTTGAAATGATGGTTTGTCTTAGTCCCTGTATATCTTATTCAAACAATCAGTTTTGTTGTGTAAAGAAAAATACTGTGTGATGACACCATAAAATAACACCTTAAAGTTTCTCTTTCACCACATAAACAAAATAATATAGATTTTTAATTTTTAAAGAAATTAAGGCATTGGCTCCACTAGTTTCACATAGATCTCACTTGGCACAAAATGTCTTTGATATTGAAACTGGCAGGTTATGCTGGAAATACCTGTTTCCTCTTGTCTTTTCCTGAAAGGGGGCAGATGACCAGTAGAAGGAAGAGTTGTACTTGGCAATGAAGACATAGGTTTGATTAACCCTTCTGACTGGATAGTGTAGTCAAAAAAATCAATTTAAAGTTCTTACATGTTAACTTGTTTGGATGTCCTAATGTTTATAAAATAAGTTTTGTTTAAGCAATGAAACATAATTAGTGTTAAAAGAGATGTAGAGTCTGCATTTGTTAGAAGCAACAATGTCCTTATTACACCATCTGCTTACTGCTGTTTTTCTAGAGCAACTGAAAATGTCCAGAAAACTAAAGACATTAGAAATTTATGCTACTGTCTGAACACATAGATAGTTTAATAATCAATAAAATATTAATTAAAGTCCAGGTTTTCAACATGCTGAGCAGGTAATGTTCCCACTAACTTCAGTAGGCACTGCACTTCTCAACACCCCTGAAAACATAGAAAAAAAATTGGTTAGGTAACTAAATACATCCTTGCTAAATCCATTAGCATATTTTAAAATATTGCCCCAGTTACTTTACATATAGTAGGCAATGGACTGTTAGCTAGAAGCCATATGTCAGGATAAAATTCATATGCAATAAATCCAGATTAATCATATTGGAAGATGATGGAATATAATAACAAGAATTCCTAAAGAATAAAAAAAAACAATAGAAAAGAGAGTAATACAAAATGGAAAAAAAAATAGAAGTTGATGTGTTCCAACAGTCTTACCTAGAATATGTTCTCCTTATCTCCATGCATGGACTGTCAGGACAAAAAGTGTCATTTGACAAATGAAAGGGCCTGTGTGATATATACATCTATCTGGAATCATGGTGACAATAAAAGTGATAGCTGTGTGGTTTATAACATAGGAATCTGGAACTAGTACAAAATGGAGCTGTATACTCAGCCACCAGCTCTGTTAGATATTGGTTCCTTCTCAAAGCCTGTTGGGGCTTTCCTAAGATATAACCTTACCAGTAAAGTATGTTATAATGTGATTTGGCCGTTCTCCAGCCTGAAACAAAGGAGCCATAGTTTTGCTTAGGTCTATAGGTTAATCTGACTTCACTTTGCTCCACAAAATTAATTCTGAAAACATAAGAAATGAATTTTCCTGATCAGTTGTGCAAATATGATTAATAAAAGACATATTTTTTTCTGTTTAAACATCACAGTGCCTTAAATATCTCTCCTAGTAGCCTGGAGACAAACTTTTGGCACCAGTGCACAATGTGCATCTGAGTGGTTCTGAACCATTGCAGAGATCAAACTGTACTTGCATAATCCCAGTTCCCACGGAAAGCTGTTTGACATTATCTGTCAGCTTCTTGCTCTTTATGATCAGTGTAGGATGGATGTGTCAGGAAAAGACTCAGCACCGTAGCCCTGAACTCTGTAAGAAAGGGAGCTTGGAAGAAAAAAAAAAAAAAAAGAAAGAAAGAAAAAGAAGCTATTCAGTGGTAAAAGGAGTGCTACAGAAACAGGAATTGAATTTCATTGAATACCTGGGTCTTGTTAGGGCTGCCTATGTTATGTTTTTTCCCTCCATGTAATGTCTATGCACACACAAAAAATATGTTGTGTGGCAGGAGGTCATTGCCACACGTTAAATGATGTGATTCCAGCTAGTAAAATGTCTCATTCTGTAGTATACACTTTAAATACTTAGACATATATTGTACATTGCACTCTATGCCGTGGAGTTATAAATGTGTTTTGTTCAGGTCAAATTTTAAAGGGCCAGCTAACCTCTGTATCCAGTCAGAGTATCTGTAAAACAGCATCTGGAAAGCTGAGTAGAGCCATATAAGAACAAAATTTTCTAAACCGAGTTGCACTGGTGTGGGGTTGCATACACTGATGTCAAAGGTGATGCAGAAACGCACCTCAAGAGTCAAAAAACAAGATGAAGGAGAAACACTTGTAATCATGTCAGGTTTCATTAGTATTCAGTGTTAAGTGACAGAGATATTGGGAAAAGAGCTTGGTCAAGGGAACATAAAAGTGCTTAGGAATACAGCTTCTGGTAGGTTGGGTGCTTAATAATTTCTGAAAGGATGGAAGGGATTCAAAGCACAGTTTGTTTGTATTTCTACATATGATGTTTTCTGCTGAGGAGAACAAAAGAAGAAGGAAAATGCGTCTTTGCATTGAAGATGAATGAGATGGGGAAATTGAGTGTAGAAGAAAGGGTAAAGTGTCCTAAAGGGGGGAATTTTTTCAAGGTAGCTCCAGAGCTTACATATACTTTATGTAAGGCATGATTATTACTTTTCTTTCAGTGTAAAGCCTCAGTGTTGGCAGTTTTTCATCCCAGATGATCTAATCTCTTTCCAGTCCAGGGTTTTCTCCCCTTAGCTCATTTGTCATATACTGTAAATATGACAAATAATGATACAGTTGAAACACTGAGAGCCCACAGAGGGCCCACATCATTCCTTGTAATGGGTTCATCACACTCCTCTGCAGAAAATTGTTCAAGATCTTGTTAACTTGTGTTCAGTAGGTCGTCTGTGTCTGACGTTTTGCTCTGTGTGTCCTGTTACCTGGGAGAAGAAACTATTGCATTTTGTAAAGTATACGAATCACTTCGTTCTCCCCCAGGCAAAATGCATCCAGATATGTAAGTCCTTTGACTGCAAAGGCCTGTATGAAAGCTGCCCTTGAATTAGTATGCTGCTCATGGAGCCCAGTTTGGGCAGGAGGCATTTGGAAGATGGTCTATACTGTTTGTGCTGCAAGTACGGGTCAGCAAGAATATCTAGTAGAGATCGGATCTGTGTATTCACCGAATAAGTAAGATCCTTGGCTTGAATTCTTGTTTCGATAAACTGGTTTGGTTTCAGTGATTTCTTCCCCATTTTCCAGCAAGAAGCCCTCTGGTGTTAGCTCTCAACCTGAATTCCTCAAAGTGGTTCTTTACTCCAGTCCACATACTCTTCATCCTTATCAGATTCAGAGTGAACCACATGATTTTCATCCAGTTACCAAATCTCTAACAGCAAAGGAAAACACTTAGCTCTTGGAACTATACTTTTGTTTGGAGGAGGCAGAAGTAAATAACTCTATATTCAACCTCAGAGAAATAACTAAAGCAACATCGAGGCACTTCTTCAGGAATGCAACAGGTTTCTGTAATTGGTCATGTCAAATGCAGCACACAGGTCCAACAATTCAAATGGGAATAAAGACACCTTGTGAATTGTCTCTCCAAAAAGATCAGGTGACCTCAGTGTCATCATTTTCATGCGAAGACAGACCAAAATGATCACTTCAAATCCTAACAGTAGTTCCGATGTCCACACTGTAACACTGCATCATGAACTGCTTTGCGGCATTGCGCACCCACCTCTTCCCCTTTGAAGTCTCAGGATATGCATTTTTTTCTACCAACTATATGTTAAACTCTTAAAGCAGTTTAAATACTTACAGCACTTGAAGAGTTTAATGCCACACAATAGTTCAAATTACTTTAAGGATTCAAAGCAACTTTCAGTTTTAAAGTAGCTTAGAACCATTTCTTTATAAGTTTCAAATCCTTCACCAGCTGCCTGTCTCTCATGCAGGGTCATAAGGGAACCCCAAACATCACTCAGTTTTACATGACTTTAGGGTCCTATGACTGTAGAGTCTCACATGCCTGATCACAGTCGTAATTTTAAATGTCTTCCAGGTCAGAGCCGGAGACAGTGGCAGCAGCAGTTTTCTAAAGCTGTCGCATTGCTAGTCATACTTGGAGCATGAGTTTGACATCAATAATACCAATTTCTTTCGCAAAATTTTACCTAAGCTTGAATACAGTTTTCATAAGAACAACACTTTGGCTGGTCAACAAATTTTCATCAAGATTTTTTTTCAGTAGAGAAGTGGCTTTTTGACTGGTAAGCATTAAAGAACAAAAACTTGACAAAAAGCTTTTCAGCTTTTGATTAAGAGGAAACCAAATGTTATGGGGGAGATCTGTGTTTGAGCATGAGTGGGTGGTTAGCGAAACATTCATGGAAAAAAATAGTCATTGCCAAACACGTTCTTGCTAACACTTTCTGGTTGGTGAATGAAATGTCATAAAAATATTTCCTGATCCTCCTCTTTTCAGTAACATAGACAATTCCCCTTCCCACTGAATTTTTAAGGGTTTTTTGTGCCCATTTTGGTAATAGTTAGAAATATACTTTTGTGTTTTCACCATTTGGATGATTACACTACAACTGCACAAAGATTATCATCATAACTCATATATAGTTATAAAATTTCCATGTAGTTTATTTTTTAAAGATAAAGAGTACTTAACTAATTTCAACCTGTTCACTCATGACTGCTTGATTTTGATATGTATGAATGGTTGAGATTCATCTGAAGGTTTGCCAAGCTGACTATTTATAACATTTCTTTCATTGATGAATTGTCTGGTATCAAATGAGTTCCAAGTTCATGTTGCAACCTATCCTTCAGGTGAAAAATTCCCTGCATCTGTTTTCTTTGTCCGTCCATCTACTTCCAAAAAAATGTATATGTGAGGACTGGATAATGTTTGATATCTCAACCCTTTTTTGAGATACAGAAACTGGGTGAGAGGTTCACAATTTATTGAGAGACTGCAAATGAGGAAGCACAGGCAAGCAGGTTGGCACACAGAGTGTGAGCCCACAAGCTGTCTCTGCATTGACAACGAATTTAAACATAAGAGGAAGATCTTTTAGATGGAAGTTTACACCCAGCATATCATTACTAATACTTCCTCTTGACTACTATTGTTCAGATCTTCATCTGGTTTCAACCCTTCCACCTTTAATCATTGTTCTAGTCATACAGTACTTAAACAACTTGCAAAATATATAAAGATAGATGGATACATGTAAAGAATGTACACTCTTCCTTAGACACTGAGGTGTCCAAGGTATTTATTTTCGTAGCTTGGATGCCTCACTTCAGTGTCTAACGTTAGGCATAATAAATCCATGTCAGTGTTCACATGCTAAGAATATAGACATTTTGGTAGCATTTCACTGGACAGATGGATGTAAGGTTTATGGGACCCAGGTGCTCAGCTAATAGAAGAGAAGCTGAGATGTTGATTGGACCATAGTATGTGGAGGAAAACACATCGGACAGTTTCAGGGATTTTTCAGTCTTTCTCAAGATGGTGACAGATGGCTAAGGATTGCATCCTGAGTAAGATACGTTTGGATTGCATTGGATGATCAGGGTAATCTGTCTGTTTCTCCATCTAACAATAAGGACATATTCCTATTCATCCTTTTTTCCTTCACCTTGGAAAAAATTGATTTACTAAGGTTGTGCCTGCCATTCATAGCATATGCAAATGTCATCTTTCAAGCCTCAAAGAGTCACCCTTAAACTGTCAGAAATTGTTTTTTTCCATGAACACACCATTGTTTGGTTTGCGTTCAAGGGACTGCACTTTTTTTCTGCCTTCCTGTAAGAAAGCATCAGAGTAGGAGGGGGAACTCAGGACAAATTATATCGCTCCAGAAAAAGAAGAAAAATTAATGCAGAGAATTCTTTCTTGGATGCCCAGGTGGTGTGTGCCCTGTTCTTGTGCCATACTAATTTCAAGGGCCATGCTGATTTCTTGATTTTGGATGGTGAAGGCATCTTTTTCCAAACTCAGGGATTTCAAAGACAGTGCAAGTTGTCTTCCCCTGAACTTTCAGTGGTTCACCTGTTGGGATCTCCTATGTCTGTTGTACATACTCAGTTTCCTGAATGAGTAATGCTTCAGAAGTGAATAGTGTCATGGATTATCCTCTTCTGTGTCTGTAATATACAGTTTATTTTCCACAGAATAGAAATGCTTCAGCTTCGGTAAAATCTATGGCTTTAGAATAAGTAGAAATGAGTGCCATACAAGTAGATCAGATCGTTGCTAGTCCTCTTAAATTAATATAATGAAAATATGGGGAGAGTTTTTTAACAAGGACCCTCTAGAAACAAGATTAGGAGAATTGCTAAAGGTTACAAGCTAAATTTGAGACTGTGAAAATATAAATTGCATCTCAAAATTTTGCCAAAAAAAATTCCTCAGGGATTGCAACACAAAAATTCCAGACAAAAATCATACTCTTATATAACCACTCAGAATTATGGTATTTCAGATAATTATTCCTTTGGGGGTGGTTTTACACTTTTTGAATACCCTATATGACTGCATCTTTCTTACTAGCTCCTGTCACCTTTGACATTAAGTGGGTATTCAGTCTAGAGTCCATAAATTGAAGTGCCTATACATATGGATTGAGTTTCCATGAAAAAAGCCTGAGGAAAAGAAGTTTCAAGATGTTAAGGCATGCTTTGAAAATTAGGATTTCAGTCCTTCAGAACCTTGAAAATCCTTCTCTAACCTGACTATGCAATCTACTTCTTAATAGCGCTGAAAGTCAAAAGAGAAAATTAATCTGCAACTTATTTTTTTTACAATAGGCTTGAGTTTCCCTTTTTCCTTGTGGAATATCCCTTTTTATTCCAAAACAAGCTCCCCTGCCAAATTCAGATACTGAATTCCCCTGGATACTTATGATCAGCTTCCAAGCCCTGTTTTCCTCAAGTCACGTTCTTTCTATACCTCCTGAACCTATCGATCCTCACCTACATACGGTGGCACTGATATGCCCCTGATAATGCAGCTGACGGGAGTTAAATCTTCTGGGATGAATTAGCTTCTGCTTTGGGTTGGCAGGTAGTAGATAGAAAATAAATGGGTTTGGGAGCTCTGGGGACATTAGTGGTGCTGCTTTAAATGAGCCAATGGAAAATAAATATAGCTAAATGAAAGAAAAGATATTTACTTTAGTTCACCTAAGCTTTCCTTTCAGGCAGGAAAAGAAGTAGGATTCTAGAAGGGGAGGAATCCAGGTCAACAAATGATGCCCCCAGAGTCACACAAGATACGAAGTTGAGCCTAAGTATAATTTGGCTCCTGCGTGAAACTACGTTAGTCCAATAAATCATTTTTATTACTATATACAAAGCAGAGTTGCCAGCCATCTCTACATTTACTGAAGAACATTACTTTCTTTTAAAATATAATGCATTCCTCTGAAAAAAAAACCTTCACAAAACATAAATTTTAAGTTAAGAGAGATGCAGTTACAGATGAGCATTTAAAAATAATATCCACCATTATTCACTTTTTTGGCACTATTTTGTACAGCATTTCAACATATATTTTTAAATGTTTAAATAAAGCCAAGGAATTAGTTTAGAAAACCACTTTTTTTTTAAGCAGATGACTTTCCCTAAAGATTTTTAAAAGTCAGCGTTTGGAAAAGTATGGGGTCATGTCAGTAAAATGTAAGCTTTGTTTCAATAAATTCATTAGCAGGTGGGCAGTTTATTCTGATGCAAAGTGCCAAGTTATAGAGGTCAATGAATTTATAAGGTTAAAAGAGGAGAATTTACAACCCCAAAGAGGGGTGGCTGGCACGAGGAATTACTTGTACAATTGTGTGCTGTTGAAGTAAGACCAGGACTCCTGACCAACAGAAACTTGTCTGGCACCAAGAAACTTTTTTCGTGAAAGGTTTGCTCCATAGCTAATATAAATTGTGCAAGAAGCTATTATTATTGTTGCCATTTATTTACGTTGCAGGGGTGCCCAGAGGCCCCACACAGGATGATGGTCCGCCTGTGTTCTGGACTACACGAATACAAAGACACAGTCTACCTTGAAGGCACTTCTAGTCATCAGAAGAAGTGATATATGAACAGATAAAGGTAAGATAAAAAAATTGAAAGAAAGCAACATTACAGTGAGATTTATACACATTTGACACTTTAAAATTCATCCTCACAGTTTGTTCTTTTCTATGGAGATTGGTCTATGGAAAATATCTAAGGGTGAAGGAGGCAGTTTTCTGCTAAAAGCAGGAAGGGTTTTTTCTCACTTCAGAAGCAGCACAGAGAAACAAAGAATTGCAGAACACAACTGCAGGGTAATGAGAACTCTGTAAAATCTTTTCAAGGGAAAATAAAAATCAATTTCTAAGGTTTGAAGTTTGGTCACAAGCCAAGAAACTGGATTCTTCTCAAGGTCTGCTGATCTTTTCAAATCCTCTCACAATACTAGGAGACATTTGCAGGGAAAGTAGGCTGACATTTAGTTTACAATGGATTATGCATACTCTTGATCCAATTCTTATGATTTGAGATGAAATTCCCACTGGGCTTTGAGTTTTATTCAAATCAAAATGATGAGCTATAAACCCACTCATGCCTGTAAAAGGGATTCACATGAACCTCTGCAAGCTGAAATCAGATAGTTGCACAATAAAGCTCGAAGGCATTTTTGAACCATTTAAAACAACAGGAGTTTTGATACTGACTTGATTTAGAGCAGTAGTAGATGTAAATTTTGGCTTGTAAAATATACAACAAGTAGAAAGTGCAAGAATCACCCAAAAAGGAAGGATTACGCATAGGCAAGGAAAGCTTCTATTGGCAGCTGTTGTCAGTACTGGAGTTTCCACCAGTACTACAGATATTTTCACACTTTCAAAAGATAAAGATGACTTTCTTTTCTCTCCAGACTCCTTTGCTTCACTCACATCAATGATGTTTATACTTCTCAAAGCTAAACTTCACCATAGCTATAACAATGGAACTTTCACAGGACTGTTACTGGTCTGCCACAATGAAAATTCCAGTCTCAAGAAAATGGAATCATATATTCATTTAGAAAAAAAATAAATAAATAATTACATGTGTATATATATACATATTCACAGGGCTTCCTTGAAATTCAATAATCATCAATATAAATTAAATCAGACTCACCACATATTAAATTATTTACTGCTTAGATATAACTCAAAGCAGAATTAGAGACACTTTGCAAAGTGAAATATCTTATGCTCACAAGAGCCAGTATTTTTTTTTATTTCTAGAAATTAAATTATACATCCATTCTAAATTATTTCCAGGTGAGAATATATATTCTATATATTCTGTCATATATTTGATATGTCTCTTGCACTTTTATAAAATAACGTGCGTGTATCTGTAAATGGTTTCTGAAATGGTTTCTGTAAAAGGTTTCTGAAATGTACAAAAATGAGTAGGTTTCTGATTGCAAACAATACATGGCATGAAACCAAAAAATTTAAATAAGTTTATATAGCAAGGAGCTACTTTTGCCATCTCAGTTTCTCCATGATTTACACAGCTATTATGTCACAATACAACTAAAAACTGCCCTAGAGTCTGTTTTTTTCTTAATAATAATTACTATTACTCTGAAGTAGGAGATACTGTATTGGCAAAATGTTCGAATAGTCCCGTCTGCCGCTCTATTAAAAAAGCTCACACTTCATAAATAAAGGCAGCTAATAATATAAAACCTCTTTTTTAATTATTTTTTTTAAACTTATTAAAACAAGAAAAATATGAAAAAGTTACATTTTTTATTAACACGTGGGTCATGGTGAAGTGTTTAACAAAAGAGCTGGTACAACAGCAGAGATAGAAACTTTGAAGGTAAAGCTTTGTTTGTACCATGTAGTTCCTGCTGGATACTTCTCTCCCTGTGCCAGCTGGCTACTTGCTGCCTCTCCCTCAGGATATTCACTCTGGCCACAGCCACATCTGGCTCCCTGACTCTGATCCTGCTCTGCTGGCTCTGCTTTCTTTCCTTCTGTGACTCTTCCTATTTGCTTATTTCTTCCCTACTCAGCCAACCTCCTTTCTGCAACGACAACACAAATGTGATATTTATCACACTAAAATGAATTTCAGAATGCTTTAGAACTATTTAAAATTTTAACTTATATTATTCTGCATACTTCTGTGTAACCATAGGTTTATTTTCTGTGTATAGCTGCCAATTGATAGGGCACAATGATTTTTTTCCCAAGTCAGCTGTTTTTTTATTCTCCTACCAGAGTTTCTTGATATATTAATGGTGCCCTCTACAGAATCATTAACAAAAGATAATGTATATTGAAAACCATCTCTTCAATGATGATGGCTTTTCTATGTTGCAGTTTTATCACAGGAGAAAACTTTTTTCCCTGTGAAATTTTGAGATAAAATTTTGAAGGTTTCATTTTGGTTTTGTTTTGAAATAAGGAAATATATGCCTTTTAAAAATGTTTCACCATGAAGAGCAATGTTAGTGATGAAAAGACACATGAAATAAAATGGGAAAGAATTATTTCTAATGGGGATGCGGTGTAGACTTTCATTTTACATCAAATGCAAACCTTCAAGGCAAAACTTGCCTCTGGAATGTGTCCACTAAGAAATGACACAGAAGCAGGAGCAGTCAAAACAGTAACATTTAATTAAAAATTATTTAAAAGCCAACAGTTCTCATTTCCAGCTGTTATAAGGGGTAACACCCTGTTAGTCCATTCCATAGGCCATTGGGATTGTCTTAATGGGTTTGCAAAGCCTTCATCCACAAGTGTGAATTGCCACATGCCTTTTTTTACAGCCTAGATCCAACCCAGAGTAACAGCTGCATGTGTAGCCAGAGCTGATGCTTTCACACAGAAAGCACAGGCAGTTGCCTATGACAATGTAATATTAGAGGCAATAAGGTGTTTAGTAACTGTTTATGATACAGAAGTGAGAACGTAGTAGCATTTGAGGTTTTCCAAATGCCTCAGACTGTTTCAGAGCGTGTGGGAGTAATATATATAAAGCTCTGTTTCTGATTGTATTTCCCTTGTAACCTAAAGACATGTTCCTCCCCCACCTCACTCCTCTTTTTTCTTACACCCTTTGAGTATAATTCAATCAAAAATAAAGACATGTTTTTCTACTTGCAAAAGAGAAGCATGTGTTATTCATTAACAAATTGGCTGGCACAAATGGATGGCCTGTAGATAACATACCAGTTTACACTGCATTTCATTTCTTTTTTTTTTTTTTTTTTTTTAATTAGACATTCCCTCTCTTTCCTACCCTACTGTTTAACGATTTCTTCTTATTAGCTGTCTTTCTACATTTATGCTTAAATTGGACATGGACTCAGAATGGTAAGTATCCCACATGGTTCATGCTAGGTTCAGAAATGGACAATTGTTTTGCCCTCGTGCTTCTAGTCTATTTGTTAAGAATGACTTACACTATCAGGGCAGACCCAAGGCAACAGGGAAGAAGCCCAAAGAACACAATGTCTCTATTTCCTCAGGGGCCTCCTTCTTCTCTAGAAGCTCCTGGAAGACCTTGGTTGGGATTCCCACCACCTGCTTTGCTCTGTTTTCCATCAGTATCACGTCTGCTTTCTTCTGAGTGGTATAAGTACACAGCACTGAAAACAGGACCCCTGACTGGTCTTATGTTTTGCTGGAAATTAATACCCAAAATTCTTCATTCAGCTCCTATACCACATTAAAATAAGCTTTATAATAAACACATATCATTTGATGTCTCTGTAGTGGGTTGACCCTGGCAGGCTGCCAGGTACCCACCACAGCTGCTCTATCACTCCCCTCCTCAACTGGAGAAGGGACAGAAAACATAATGAAAGGCTCATGGGTTGAGATAAGGACAGGGAGACATCACTCACCTATTACCATTACAGGCAAACCAGACTCAACTTGGGGAAATTTAATTTATTACCAGTCAAATCAAAGTAGGATAATGAGATAGAAAATCAAATCTTAAAACACCTCCCCCTCCTTTCTGGGCTTGACTTCATTCCCAAATTCTCTACCTCCTGCCCCTGAGCAGCATTGTGGGGATGGGGAATGAGGGCTGCGGTTAGTTCATTACACTCTATCTCTGCCACTTCTTCCTCTGGGACATACATACATACATACATACACACACACTCCTCTGTGTTCAGTTTTGGGCACCTCAGTGCCCGTGGGTGCTGATCTTTTCTCCCAAGTAACAAGTGGTAGGACAAGAGGAAACAGCCTCAAGTTGCACCATGGGAGGTTTAGATTGGACATTTGGAAGCATGTTTTCACTGACAAGGTTGTCAAATATCGGAACAGGCTGCCCAGGGAAGGGGTTGGGTCACCATCCCCAGCTGTGTTTAAAAGTTGTGTAGATAGGTGCTCAGGGACACGGTTTAGCAGTGGACATGTAGAGTAGGGTTATTGATCGGACTCAATAATCTTGAAGGTCTTTTCTAACCTAAATGATTCTGTGATTCTATGATTCTTCTCCTGTGCCAGCTTGAGGTCCCTCCCAAGGGAGACTGTCCTTTACAAAATTCTTCAATGTGAGGCCTTCCCAGAGCCCACAGTTATTTACCAATTGCTTCATCATTGATCCTTTCCACAGCATGTAATCCTTCAGGAACAGATTGTTCCAGCCTGATTATCAAATGGCATCACAAGCCCTGCCAGAAAACTTGCTCCACCGTGGGTTCCTCTCTCCACAGGTTCACAAGTCCTGTCAGGAGCCTGCTCCAGTGTGAGTTTTCCACAGGGTCACTGCCTCCTTCAGCCATCCATTTGGTCAAACATGATGTCCTCCATAGGCTGCAGGTGGATATCTGCTCCATCATTTACCTCCATGGGCTGCAGGGGGACAGGCTGCCTCACCATGGTCTTCACCACAGTCTACAAGGGAATCTTTGCTCTGATGCCTGGAGCACCTCCTCCTCCTCCTCCTTCACTGACCTTGGTGTCTGAAGGGTTGTTTCTCTTACATAATCTCATTTCTGTTTCTGGCTGCTACGGTGCAGGTTTCTCTCCTCCACCTCCTTCTTAAATCTGTTATTACAGAGGTGCTATCACTGTTGCTGATGGGCTCAGCCTTGGCCAGCAGCAGGTCCATCTTGGAGCTGTCTGACATTGGCTGTATCAGACAACACAAAAGCTTCTAGCAGCTTTTCACAGAAACTACCCCTGGTAACCCCCTCATTACCAAAACCTTGGCATAGAAATCCAATATAGTTCCATAGGAAATCCCTTGACTTGTACACCCAGGTTCTCACAGCCTAGCGTTTCAAACCATGATAAAGGTAAGAAATGCAACTGTTACCACCATCATGGTAAAAGTCTCTGTTCACACAGGCAATCTCATGTTAAATCTCATGTGTAGTAAGCAAAGTACAACTACATTTCAGACTTGAAGAAGTCTCTGAAAAGTTGAAAATTTCCTTACAGAAAGTAGGGTTAAAGGGAAGCAGTAAAAATGCTAGACTGTCTTAAATGGATTTGGTCAGAACCTTATTAACCAAAAGAATCTCCCCAGTGTCTCAGGTAAAATAAACAGAAATTTTCCTAACAGAGAGTTGTGATACTGTAAGCCTGTAACAGAGCACTCCCTTTTCTGATCCCCAGTGCCTTGCAGTGGTGTATTCCCCAAGCCTGAATGCTCTCCTTCACATCAGGGTAAGCCTTCCCCTGTAGAAGACTAGTTTTCCAGTTTCAGTCAGAAAATATGAAGTAAGAACAAAAATTAGGACTTTGGCAAATTTTCATTACCACAGACAGACAAAGTGCTGTTTTCAGCTTTCTCTGAGATATTTGAAATCCGTACTTTTTACTCAAGGTATTGATATTTAACAAACAAATCTATTAATGTGTTGTTTTCTTGTTAAGCTGGCCAACTTTTCCAAAGACATCAGTGTTGTTAAACAGAGATGGAGTAAAATTATAAATGTTCATCTTACAAAATATTGGGATTTTGATTTTTAGTTTTAGAAAAAGATATTTTATCAAAATATTTATTTCTAATGAATTGCAAGCTTTAAATTATTTCAATATGTGCTTAGTAAAAAAAATGAATAATATTGGATTCAAAATTGATATTTTACTTTGGATATTTTTCTGATTTATTTTTTTATTTCATGACAGAGAGTAGTGCTTACCATGATGTAAATTCAAAGTATTATGGTGTTTCCAGGCTGCAGCATTAAGTTTAATTGTCTTTAAAAACTTTAATGTGAAACAGAAAAGGAATACTTTAGCTACTGTACTCTTAATTGACATGTTGTATAAAAGTGGCAAGGTAATGAAATATTGTAAAAATAACACATACAATGAAAACTACTACTTCAAACAGTTTAAAAAGTTTTAAAACCTCTTATAAGAAATACTGGAAAACATCATTCTTTACGCATGAAAGGCCATCAAAATTCATGTTGTTTGGGTTAAAACAAACTGATTTCCTCAGACACCTGTTGCACTGAAGAATTTCCAGTCAGGTATACATTGATTCACTTAGAATCATAGAATATGCCGAATTGGAAGGGACCCATCAAGATCATAGAGTCCAACTCCTGTCCCTGTGTAGGGAAACCCAAGAATCACACCATGTGCCTAGAGCATCATCCAAACGCCTCTTGAACTCAGACAGGCTTGGTGCTGTGATCACTTCCCAGGGGAGCTTGTTCCACTTCAACTGCTCTCTGGGTGAAGAACTTTTTCCTGATATCCAACCTAAACCTCCCCTGGTTCAGCTTTCCGCTATTTCCCTGAGTCCTGCCATCGGTCACAGGCGTGAAGAGATCTGTACCTGGCCCATCTCTTCCCCTCGTGAGGAAGCAGTAGACTGCAATGAGGTCACCTCTCAGTCTCCTCTAAGCTGAAGAATTCAAGTGACCTCATGTACTCCTCGTAAGTCATCCCTTCCAGACCCTTCACCATCCTCCTGGCTCTCCCTTGGACACTCTCTAATAGCCTGATGTCCTTCTTGTATTGTGGTTCTCAAAACTGCACACAATACTCAAGGTGAGGCTGCACCAGTGTGGAGTAGAGTGGGACAATCACCTCCCTTGACCAGCTGGCAACACTATGCTTGATGCACCCCAGGACATGATTATTGTATTTAAAAAAAAAATTTTGTTGTCCCCCAGTTTAGGCCAGTTTCAGCTTCAGTGGAGCTTTGGCCATTCGAATTTTCTCCCTATGGTGGTTAACAGTGTCTCTGTGTTCTTCCCATGTCACCTGACCTAGCTTCC
>VWZK01014221.1:2386-19963 GCA_013396935.1 Baryphthengus martii | reverse complement strand
AGAGATGTTCCAGTCCTCTAATCATCTTCCCAGCCTCTGTTGCACCACCTGTCCGTCTTGAACTGGGGAGACCAGAACCAGACACAATACTCCAGATATGGTCTCACTAAGCAGAGTAGAGGGAACATTAGATTGTTAGAAGTTATATTAAATAATAATTTATCATTAAAAAAACCTGAAACTCCTGCATGGAAGTAGCACTATCGATATTGCATTACCATAAATGTTTCCCTGTTTACATTATATTATATTACATTATATTATGGTGATTTAAAATATTTATTATATTTTATTGAGTGCCTTTAATTTTAATAGACATATTATTTATGGTTGCATAACATCTGCTGATATTAAGTAATAAAACTAACTATAATTCCTCCAGAAAGAATGTATTTTTCACTTAACAAATTACCATCTACTGTTAGAATTCTAGCAGCACCTAGATTAAAACTTCTTAAAAAGGGATAATCACACAAACCCAACTTCAGCTATTATTGTTACTCCCTATTCTAACATCACATGCTGCTGTCAGTAAAAGTATGAAATTCTTTCCAATAACCATGTGTAATGATGAATGAACAGTATTTGAAATGGATGTGCCTCTGACTGCATGCTAGAAACTTAAGTAGGTTCTTCTCTGCCCAAAGGCTGTTTTCCACAAAAAGCGCTTGGGGAGAATCCAGTTTCTTTATGAGAATATTTAGCTAAACAGCCAATAACTTGATGTTCTAGACACAACAGAGATATTCTTCCGATAGATACATATCTTTGGATGGATATAAATCTTCATATAGCTTATATGCTAATTATAACTTAATTAGCCAGACAGGAAAAAAATACACAGACTTGTGTCTCTGTGGTTGTGCAGCAATTGGCATGTTATATGAATGCACATAACACACAGGATGTAAAATCATTTTGTGGAAAATAATTTTAGGTGCTGTCATAGTGTTTCTGTTCAGTTATAAACAGTAGTGAAAAAGTTTTGTGGAGATTTTGTTTGTGATTCCTCTTTGACATTTTGTTTGTATGCAAATTTCTTTTAATGAAAACTGTAACACAAAAATCATGTTTCCTCTATTTGGTGTTAGAAAACCTGAAGTCTGAGCTAGACTTCTCTGAAAACTTCCTTAGCTCTTGAACTTGTTTTGATGCACTGAAATACAGTACTCAGTCAGGATGGAAACTGCATGATACTTAGCCTATCTAGATAGAAAATAAACATGCAAAGTTTAAGGACATTTTCATTCTTTCTAAGAACAAAATAAGAGCTAGAACATACTCAGTATTTGCCCAAATTCAAGAATGACTACAAGAATAGAACTGATGACTTATTTTCACTTTGTGTCAGATGAAGCTTTCCATTAGATAGGATCAATATATCTACGACTAGAATTCACACAGAATAAAAATATGTAGATGTAAGAACTGAATGAGCTCCAAGTAATGTTTCTAAAATAATATAGTAGGCAAGAAGAAATTCAGACTGAAGAACAGAAGAAAGTACAATGCCTTCAGTTTGTTCAACATTAATTATTACTTTAAATTGTGTGGTCTGATGTTACAAAATTGACTTACAGAGCAGCTTCACATATGAGGAAAAGGGAAGTAAAAATGGTTCATGAAACCTAGCTTATTTAATCAACTCTATAAGAAAAAAACAATTGTAAAAAAAAATAAATCAGACAGCTAATAAAAAAAACAAAAAAAAAAGCCCAAAAAGTAAAAAATAATACATAATGAACACTTTGTAAGATATCAAGTAATTACTTTTTTTATTGATCTGTGGCAGCTCTGAAACATCAAAGATTGCATTAAAAATGTATACACATATATACTTCTATATATATACACACATATATTCCATAGCTCTGAACTAGATACAAGAATAAAACTTGACCAGGGGGGAGTGGGTGGGGTTGAAAAAAAGGAATTAAATAAAACCAAACCAGATTTCACTGTTGGTGCTATGAAGCATCTGCTGTTAATACTGTGCACTACATCACAACAGTTAAGATTTTGTATATATAATGAAACAGAATAGATGTAGATCTCCCAGGCCTGTTTGCATTGGTCACTGGGGAGAGTATGACTGCTTATAGAGTGAAGTTTATGGTCCACAGGCATTGGTAATATGTAAGATTTTTTGGAACTATTTTATTTATTTTTTGACATGGTTCACAGACCTTTTTAGTGTTTGAAATTCACTTGTAATCCAATTTGAGAATACCGAGGTAATTTGCTAGGGTTAAGTAAGGAAGATTTTTATGGTCCGTGTTTTCTGAAGAGAATAGCCAGATAGGAGCCACCAAGAATTAGGATTGTATCTTCTTGTTGGTGTATTATGCAAATAATGTAATTAAGAGCTTTTATAGCTTTTGTTTGTTTTATTTTAAACATACATTGTTCATTGTTGGAGATAAGATACTACAGCATTTCAGCCTTAGGACTAGCTTTCCAAAGTGACTTGACATCTATGAGAAAAGGTGAGCGTGTGAAAATGTAATCTCACTTAGCATTCCTTCTTTTAATTAAATAAGCCCAACAAAAACCCAAATAAAACTTGCTAAAACTGTTAAAAGGTTTCAGTTTTCAGAACATTCACAAAAAAAAAAAATCGACACAGTGGTTAAGGTGGTAAAGGCCACAAAAATGTTAAAATCAAAGAAGTTTGCAAAAGTCTTGCAAAAGTTCTTCCTAGTTCGAACTTAGCTGTTTTCCCTCCGAATTAGCTTTATTATTATTACGTAGCTTACAAAAACTGGTATATTGAATCATAGAGTTGTCAGGGTTGGAAGGGACCTTGAAGATCATCAAGTTCCAACCCCAATCCCATGAGCAGAGACACTTCTCACTAGATCAGGTTGCCCAGTGCCCCATCCAGCCTGGCCTTACAAACTTCCAGGGATGGGGCTTCCACCACCTCTCTGGGCAACCTGTTCCAGTTTCTCACCACCCTCATGGTGAACTTCTTCCTAACGTCCAGTCTAAATCTACACTCCTCTAGTTTGAATCCATTCCCCCTTGTCCTATCACTACCAAACATCCTCAACACAGGAAGGACATGGACCTCATAGAATGAGTCCAGAGGAGGGCCACGAAAATCATCAGGGAGTTGGAACACTTCTTGTATGAAGACAGGCTGAGGGAGCTGGGGTTGTTCAGCCTTGAGAAGAGAAGGCTATGGGGAGACCTAATAGCGACCTTCCAGTACCTGAAGGGGGTCTACAGGAAGGCTGGAGAGGGACTGTTTACAAAGGCCTGTAGTAACAGGATGAGGGGCAATGGTTTTAAATTAGAGAAGGGCAGATTTAGATTGGATGTTAGGAATAAGTTCTTTACCATGAGGGTAGAGAAACACTGGAACAGGTTGCCCAGGGAGGTAGTCGAGGCCCCATCCCTGTAGATATTCAAAGTGAGGCTCGACAAGGCTCAGAGCAACCTGATCTAGTTGAGGATGTCCCTGCTTACTGCAGGGGGGTTGGACGAGATGACCTTTGGAGGTCCCTTCCAACTGAAACCATTCTATGATTCTATGATCCTAAAAAGTCCCTCACCAGCTTTCTTGTAGGCCCCCTTCAGATACAGGAAGGCCACAGTAAGGTCTCCTCAGAGCTTTATCTTCTCTGTACCGAATAATCCCAACTCTCTCAGCCTGTCTTCATAGGAGAGGTGCTCCAGCCCTCTGATTATCCTCCTATTTTTTTTTTTTTTAATTTACTGTTAGGAAGCATGGCACAATCTAGGGAGGCTGAGACAGAAATTTCTTGTAACCCTTCCCAGTTTGACTACAAAGGGACAATGGTGACCATGTGCAAGTCTTGTGTGAATGGATTGCTTTTAGTTGCCATCAGAAAATGCAAGCTGAAGTTGAAAGCATTCACAGTGGAGAAAGATAAGGAAAAAAAAAATCAAAATGCTGCAACGGAAAACTTAAATCTTCAACAGCTCTGTTACGTGACAAAGGATTAACTATACTGTACAGAATCACATACCTCTTTCTGTTCCTCCTCACCCCCACTGCACACCACATGCGGAATTATTAACTGTATAGATGTTAAATAGAAGCAATGAATAGGAAAGTCTGTCACTAGTTGGATTAGTTGTTTAAGGAAGTTTATTTTTCCTGCATCTGATCTCCTGTTTGGCAGGAAAGGAAGAGATCTGATTATCTTGATTGACATAATGAAAACACATCACCTACTAGTGATTAAATGAAATCTTATTTCATATAAGTAACAAAGGATTAGAAAACTGATTTTTTTTTTATAAAAGGTTATGTTGAAGGTTATTTTATGTTTCTAAAACTCATTCTGCATTCTGCTCAATTCACTGTTTATACTCTATCTATGCTGCACATCATCTTAAATGCAAGATTTCCATTACTTTCCACATTCTAATGTAGTAAGTTCTCTATAAGCGTATGCCAAATCCTTCTCATTTATGATGGTATCATTCTGGGAAAATAATGTTGAAATCAGTGAAATTACTTTGTAAACGAGGCTTTTAGAAGTATAAGAATAATTAAATTATGTATTGTTGCTTGTAGGCAAGACTTTGTTTCATAATGCTTTATATGCTTGCATCTGCTTTGATTTACTGTCAAAATCAATTTTGTTAATATTTCATCTCAGGCATCAAGTTGTTTCTTTTTTTTTATACTGTGGTCTTCACTGTAGAATTTTATATGAGCATGTGTCTTCCACAAAGGTGATACTTTTTTACAGATAACAGAACAAAGATAGCTTAATTATTCTCTAATTCCAAAACTCAAAGAAGTTGCAGTTTTCTGTGCTGGACCTAATTGGATTGATAAGGCTTGAAGGGTTCACATATTAAACTTTTGCATTTATCTTAAATCTTCTGTTGTTGTTTGCCTTCATGAATAGGAAGCTATTGCCCCTAAAGCTTATCACCACACTGCACTCGTACGATCTATCATATTCTGTAGCAAAACTGTTTGTAATCAGGGACACTAAAGTCCAAGTAGTGCTACCATAGTTGCACCTGCGGCAATTGCGAACGTGTTTGAATTTTGTCTATATCTTTTGATTTAATAGTATGATGCAATTCAGGGCTGTATATACAATTAAATGTCACATAGGCAGAAAAACTGTAACATGCTGATCTCAAGAAAAAGATAACGTGCTAAAAAACGTTCGAGTAAACAAATGTACTGGCAAAATACTTAGCTTAAAAGCTATTATTTCATAGAGTTACAGCTTTCTAGCAGCACGGTGTTTTCTAGCTCCTGTTTGATGCCCCTGCTATGTGCATCGGTGTAGAGGCACTTCAGTTGGGCTGTTGGCCACGTCACTTTCTCAGAGAAACATGCCTTAACTCCTTTGAGGTATTTCACCAGTGTTCCCCTGTTGGCTCCTATTACCTCAGGAACCCCTGGCTCGTCTCTGTAAGACTTCAGGCGTGCTGCAGTGTTCCCAGCACACCTCAGGGCAACAGGCTGAAGGCCTTCGCTAGCATGCCATCCCTCTGACCATGGTGTGTCTTCCCACAGCTTGTCACAGGAAAGCATGATATTATCGCCCCTCCCCTTCAGGTCTAGTTTAAAGCCCAGTCAATCTCCTGAGCAAAGACGCTCTTTGTGCTTTGAGAAAAATTAATTCTGTCTGACATCAGCAAGCCTAGTGCTACACAGGCCATCCCACTGTCGAAAACCCCAAAATTTTGATGGTGACACCAGCCTTGGAGCCGTGTGTTGATAGACTAGATTCGTCTAGTTTTTTCCAATGCCACTGTCTGCAACTGGAAGGAGAGAGAAAAAATAACCTGTGACCCAGATTGCCTCATCAACCATCTCAAAGCCCTGAAGTCTCTTTTAATTGCTCTTGCACTATGGGTTGCAGCTTCATCACAACCCACATGGAAGAGCAGTAATGTGTAATTGTCTGAGGGCCATACCAAGCTAGGAAGTTTGCTAGTGGTATCTTTAACCAGGGCCCCAGGAAGGCAGCAGGCTTCCTTAAGAGGAGGGTCTGTCCTGCATATTGGACCCTCTGCTCCTCTGAGAAGGGAGTCACCTGCAACTATAACCCTTTTAACATTTCAGGGACTGAAGGAATCCATAACACCACTTAATTAACAAAATGGCTATGTCATTAATTTCATTGCTTCCTCCCTTTCTCTTTTATTTTACCACTGTTTTGATCTTCCTTCATAAGGATAAGCTTTAATTTATTCTTAAAAAAGACACTTTAAGAGACCACATTTATTTTCATTTGCTTTAACCAAAGGAAGCTGGTTTGATATTTTGAAACATGTATGTAATATTTTTAGGAAGATATTTGCACTTCTGATTGAAAATAAAGTGGGTTGTTTTTGTTTTTTTAACCATCAATCCTTTTCTTCTTGTGATACTGAAGATTTACTCCAGAGAATATACTAATTCTTATTATTTTACTCTTCACCACACTCAAAGATCTCCAGAGATGACACTTACTACTTCGTATCTGCACAACACCTCTGCACAGATGAAATAAGCTTGCAGGCAATGAGAACAAATTTACTGTGACAGTTAAGTTACTCTGAAATGACTCTCCAACTATGTTTCCATTTTTTAATAGACAGTATCTTATAAGAAAGGCCAATATACAACAAATCTGTTGGTAAATCTATTGACAGTTTCTTACCTTGTTTTTTGAAGAAAATAAAACTATAGGAAAAAACGTGCAACAACAAACAGCTACACACAATTTATACGGAACATGTGAAGAGGAAAAAATAGGTTACTAAAAATCCATTACAAATTTCATATATTGAGAAGAATTCATTGTGTCAGATATTTAGTCAGAAAGCTTGCATATTCAAAGACATTAATCCTATTTGTTGTTTTATTTATTTATGAGCTTTTTAGAAATGTGAAATGCACTGCTGGACAAAGAATTTTAAGAATCTAAATGCAGTTGATATAACACCAGGCTTTTACACAGTATTATTTGCATACTTTGTATCCATTCTTTTTATGAACGGCACGCTATTGTATTAGTATGGAATTGTATGTTCATACATATTTAAACTAACTTCTGTTGGCAGCATAGTATAGAAGGATCATTAAGCCTGTGGATTTCAGCTAGCAAATGACTTGTTTCTCACCTAACAATAGCCATTAACATGGCATCAACCCTGACTGTGTTTTACCTTGAGTACTGCTTTACAGTAACCACTTCAATCTTCTAAACTGGTATAGAAGCCTACACTGAAGATTTACGGGGAACGTGTTTCAGGGCATCTCTCATCTACTCTCTGCCTCCCATGCACTCCCCTCACCTTCCCTTCCTGTGGCATGGCAACTCAGAGCCTAGATACCAGCCAGTATCAAAGTCACACCCATTCTTGTGCATGTCTTAGTATCCCGTTTTATATCCCTGCAGTCCCATTGTTGGTAGCATTCCTTTTATCTCATCCAATAGGAGGAAAGTGAAAGCTAGGAGAACAAGAGGGAGTTGTTAGTGCCTCTTAGCCTGTACCTGTTATGACAAACAAGATAGCATTACCCATAACTGGAGAATTGAGAATGAACCGGTGTTAGGAAGCCTAGATGAGGTTAAGCTGCCTCACCATGTCTAGAAAAAAGTCCTCTCATGTCCAATAGTCTTTAGTGTGCCCCCTCTAGGTCAGTTTTACAAATCACTGTGAAAGGAGGAGAGAGGAGGTGTTACTCTATGATTTACTATCACAAATATGGCGAGGACTTTTGCAAAGCTTTAAGAAAGTAAACAATAAAGAAAAAACATTTTTAGGATATGAGCTAACACCTTTTGAGAAATGCACTTGCTGAGTCTTACTGCAAATCTAACTTGCTAATTTACAAATTGAAAACTAGCATCAACGAAAAAAAGAACAGGCATATATTTCCTTGTGTAATTTTGTGATAAAATTGTGAGCAGATTCTGTTCCTGGGCCCATCTGTTCCTTCCACAGTCTTTCATTTTCTAGCAATCTTACTTTCCATGCAATCACACATTCTCTTTTTCTATTGTACTCAATTTTCTATCATCTTCTCAGATCCTATTTCCATCTTGCATGTCAGTTATGTTGGCTCTGGTGACTGATACAACAGTCTGATAATAGCAACAAACATTCGATAACTTGCACTGAAAACTACACTTAACTGAAATACTTCTGTTGGAGCTTTAAGCACTAATGCTTAGTCACTACTTTATATCTGTAAAATCATCCCTGTTTAACAGAGACATGGTGGTGAAAAATGAATAGGGTTTTTCTGAGATGCTCCTGCATCACCTTAGAACTACAGAGTTCAAGCTGCCCATCATGACCAAACTTCAGTCTGTGTGGTCAGCATTCTAGGACATCTTCAGATTCATTCTAATGCATCTTGTCTTTGTGAGTCTCTCCCTTCCTCTCGGTTAGACCAGACTGAGATCTAGAAAATGAGTCAGAGTCACTCAGTCCTGCAGAAATACTCAGCCAATGTCTTCCACATAAGGCACAAATCTTTCAGGAAATGAGTTTGTGAATATGCTGTTCAGGAAATACAGCTGGGAAAATAATGTTTTGTATACAATTTTCTTTGCTAGGTAATCAAGAGCTGCATTTCAGGTACTTCACAGAAGCAGTACCATCACCTGTGACTGAAGTACAAAAAAATAGAAAACAAAAGCTGTACACTGGCATATAGGAGGTTTAGCACTTAATAATAAGATTTTTAGGAGAATTTCATTTAAGGAGAACCACTTGTGTGGTTAAGGCTCCTAAATTCCAGGATGTGGTAGAGTTTATTCTCCGTGACCCATTACAGTGTGAATTTCCCTGCTTATAATGTATGTGTTGCATCAGCATTCTGACACACCAAAAATTTCTGTGTAGTTTCCAGAAAGCCTTAGGCAACCTCAGGTTTGTGACTGAAACATCATGACTAGATGCTAATTTCAGCATCTACTAAGTACTGCTTCGAAGACTCTCAAATCCTTAACTGGATATAGCCACTTGTCTATGTGGCCAGAGATCAGTGTTGGCTTTTTAGGGTGTTGTCGTTTAGTATATTTAGCTCATCTCTTCATTTTGCTTAATATTTTTTTCCTTAACGGCAACCTAAATCGAAACAAACTGCGTGAAGATAAGTTGTATGCCACTATCTCTCTCTAAATTAATTTTTTTCTTTTTTTATTTTTCATTTCCTTTTTTATTTCTTTACTTACTCTTCCAAAATCTGTAGTTAATCGGAAACAATAGAACTGAACTGGATAGTTCCTATTCCTATTAAGAGGAAATTTAATGTAGGCACACTCAGGAATCCACTTCTATCCACTTATAACTGCTTTGTAAATTTATATTTATAAGGATAAGTATTTTAGAAACATTCTGCTCCACTGCTGTTGAAGATACAGGGGCTCAGTGTGATACCATGGGCACCGATTAAATGAACTAGGGATCTCTTTTCTCTCACCTCTGACTTGTTTTATAAGACAAAAAGAGAGGGAAATTGTAAAGCTTCTGAAAGGTTAGAACAAGAACAACAAAAATATAAACCACAATCTACTTCATAAAGATCCACAGTGCTTTGTGTAGCTCACTGTTGACATTACTACAGTGTCCTGGAATACTAGACCATGAGGATATCTATTAGGGACATGGACAGACAAGGAGTTTTTCTCTAGTTGCTCTTTACTGCAGAGGCAGCACATGTTAGCTTGGGAATAGCACTACTGTGGGGAAAAAAAAAATATATCAACACAAACATGCCTTCTGGTGTACAATTAACTTATGTTTAGGCAATTTGGACTATATCTATCCAGCTTGTAGGTACAGCTTGTTTCGCATTTACTGGAAACATACCTAAGCTGACAGTTTTATATTGTCAACTAAAAATATAAAAGCAAAAAAGAAATATAAGGAATGCTCAGATTTAGTTAGAGTATTGTTTCCATTTGGGTTGCTCTTGCTTTTAAATACACCTATGACAACTTTCCTAAAGTATTCCTCATCTGTATTTCAAAGTGTTTCTGTAATAAATGTAACTGAACTTGTATTTTGATGCTTTACAATTCCAATGCCTGAGATCAGAACTTATTTATTCTGTTAAGTATCTTTTAACTACAGGTCTAGCTAATCTAACTGTTCAATGTATACACCTTTGTTTTTCAAGCGAGTTGGCAGATACTCAAAAGCTTAGCTGTATTAAAGGGCATTTCTAAATTAACTAAAACCAAGTCTTGGAATACCTTGTGATTTAACTATTAGTTGATGCTTATTGTTTCAACGAATCTTATAAATCTGGTTGGTTATGACCAGCCAGAGTTAATTGGCAACTAGTGCACTCTTACAATAGGTATTAAAATCTGCTAAAACAGTAAACTCAGGAGAGTTACTTGTTCCCATAAAATAGTACTTCACTTTTGCATACTAATTGAATTGTGTTTTGTTTTAAAAGTAGAGACAACTTATTTACCCTGAGGATACATTTTATTATCATGTGAAATATGGAATGTTATTTTGCTTCAGGAGATGAAAGCAATTTTCATCTAAATCCCTCTAGAAACTAGTGCATCAGCTTACCTAGTCATCTGTAACATCTGTGAGGGCTATCTTTCAAAATTTCTTCAGTATTATTAATTTGAGCAGGGTTTGTGCAAACTAAATGTATCATGAAGAAGATGCTTTTTATATTTCTTCTGAAATTAAGTAAGACTAATTTGTATCTGTTGTGAACAGATCTCGCCTGCCTGGATTTAAAATTGTAACATCTAGGGAGAAGGGGTAGCCCTGGGCCAAACTTTCACTCAGCTAGCTACTTACTGCCTTTTCCCTTTCAGCAGGACAAGGGGAGAAAATATGAAGAACAGGCCGAAAGCTGATGGGTTGAGATAAGACAGGGAGATTGCTTATCGACTATCATCATGGGCAAAACAACTTTTACTTGTGGAAAATTAACTTAGTGCCAGTCAAAATAAAAATGTAATTATTAATTTGGGTAGAGGCAAATAAAAAAGCCAACATTAAAGCAACACCATTCCTACCCCCATTCCCAGGCTCACCATCACTCCCAGCTCCTCTGTGTGGCAGCTGTACCCACCCCAATAAAGACAGACACTTCTTGACTGCTGAAAGGAAAAAGGTAAACTCGAAACTGAACCCAGTTGAGCAGCAACTGGTCACATTCACACCTTAGTGGAGGGATAGGAAAGCAAAGGCCCTTTGGTTGACGCACAAGACCCTCCGACAATGAAATGCCTTGATCAAGAAAAGTTTCTAGATTTCTGACCACACACGACCACAGATCAGATTGGACTAGAGTACATACGGAGCCCCACTGGAGGGCAAATGGAACCAGGTCTCTTTGGAAGAGTGGATCTGCAGTCAAGGACTCTCCCCTTGGACTAGGCTGCTGCTCATGGTAACTCTTTGAGGTTGAAAGCCCTCACCTTACTGAGCGATTGAGCATTTTGGGTCATCACCCTCAAAACTTAAGCTTAAGTTGGCTTATGTGGCTTTAGTTCTGTTTAACAGACATCTGAATCTGTAGTTCACTAATGTTGGAGTGCTAAACAACTTTTAATTAGAATAAGTCTCATTTTGAGTACCTACCTCATCTATTTTGAGAGACTGACATTCTGCCTGCCTGCTTTCCCTGTCCCCATCCCTCACACAGCACAGGGAGAGGGAGATGCAGTCAGTCCGTAATAGCTTGTATCTGCCACTCCTTTTTCCTCACACTTTTCCTCTGCTCCAGCAAATGGAGGCTTCACGAGCTGCAGGGAATACCTGCTCTGGTGCTACTGAACAGCACTCCCTCCTTCTGACCTTGGTGGCCTGTCTATCGCTTCTCTCCTATTCTGAGCTTTTTAAAATGCATTTTCCCAGAGGCACCACTAGTTTGGCTGAGGGGCTCAGCTGTGCCCTGTGGTGGGTGCACTGGAACTGGCTGGAACTATCTGTGTTTGGCTTGGGGCAGCTCTGGCCTCTTCTCACAGAGGCTGACTCTGCAGTGCCCCCCAATTCCAGTGACTGGGAACCTGCACTGTAATGAAAAAAAAAAAAAAAATAGTAACAGTAGAAGTTGTACAAAAATAGAAGTATTTTTCACTGGTCTGCTTTCCAATGTGTAAGCTTTTCCTTTTCTAAATGTCTGGTATCTTCTGTGAAAAGTCCTTCAGACATTTAAAAAAATCCCCACGAAATCTTATCTGATCTCCTGAGTTTTCATCAGCTTCACAGTCCATGTGGACCTTAACCAATCATAGCTTGTTGCCTAATGGTGTTAATGGTAATTCATTTCTTCTTTTAATTAAACACAGATGTAGATCTAAAATTTAAGAAAATAGGAAAAGCTGTATTCCCTTGCCAAGCTCATAATTTCCTTTTTCTACCACACTGCAGGGTCATTGACAGTACCCCTGAGTCTACCACAGATGCACATTAATTACCCATTCTCTAATTACTAGGGTACCAGGATAACTGTTCAACCATTCGTTAAGCTTTCTTCTCAACTTTTCAAAGCCCCAGAGATGTGTACGAGAAGCGCACAACTTGGCAATGTTAATTGAACCCTATTAACTCATAAAATGTACAAATAGTGTAACTATTGATAAAAATTTTTTTCCTTTCACTTTGTCCACTAAACCCACAACATACAAGTGATCAATTCTGGTGCATCTATTTGGACATCCAACAATGCAGCTGCTCACAGGTTGTTAAATACTGGGCATGCATCAACAGGATTAGGGAAGAGTCCTGGCTGTTACATTACCAGTCTAATTCCCCACTGAAGACATAGATGGAGGCAGTTAGCTATATAAGCAAATCTAAATAACATGATTATCTAGAAAGTCACAATATTAACTATGTGAAATAAATAGAGTTATCAACAACCAGGAGAAAGAAATATCTTAAACTATTCTGTAATTTATTTAATATCACTGAAGAAAATGTTATGGCACAGCATCATAGAATCAGTCTGGTTGGAAGAGACCTTCAAGATCATGAAGTGCAACCATTAACCCAGCACTGCCAAGTCACCACTAAACCACGTCCCTAAGCACCACATCTGTGTGTCTTTTAGATACCTCCAAGGATGGTGACTCCACCACTTCCCTGGGCAGTCTTTTCCAGTGCTTTAGAATCCTTCTGTAAATATTTTTTTTTTCTCTAATATCCAACCGAAACTTCCCTTGGTGCAACCTGAGGCCCTTTCTTCTTCTCCTATCACTTGCTACATGGGAGAAGAGACCGATAACCACCTTGCTACAATCTCCTTTCAGGTAGTTGTAGAGATTGACAAGGTCTCGCCTCAGCCTCCTTTTCTCCAAGCTCCCTCAGCTGCTCCTCGTGAGACTTGTTCACTAGACTCTTCACCAGCTTTGTTGCCCTTCTTTGGACACACTCCAGCACATCAATGTCCTTCTTGTAGTGAGGGGCCCAAAACTGAACCTAGTATTCGAGATGTGGCCTCACCAGTGCTGAGTACAGCAGGACGATCACTTCCCTAGTCCTGTTGGCAACACTGTTTCTGATACAAGCCAGGATGCTGTTGGCCTTCTAGGCCACTTGGGCACACTGCTGGCTCATGTTCAGCTGGCTGTTGATCAGAACCTGCAGGTCCTTTTCCAATGGGCAGTTTTCCAGCCACTCTCCCCCAAGCCTGTAGCATTGCATGGGGTTGTTGTGACTCAAGGGTAGGACCCAGGACTTGGCCTTGTTGAACCTCATACCACTGGCCCATCGATCCAGCCTGTGCAAATCCCTCTGTAGAGCCTCCCCACCTTCAAGCAGAACAACATACTTGATGTTGTCTGCAAACTTACTGAGGGTGCCCTTGACCCCCTCATCCAGAATATTAATAAAGATGTTAAACAGAACTGACCTCAATACTGAGCCCTGGGGAACACCACTTGTGACCGGCTGCCAACTGGATTTAACTCCATTTACCACCACTGTTTGGGCCTGGTCACCCAGACAATTTTTTGTCTCGTAAAGCATGTACCCATCCAAGCCATGAGCAGCCAGTTTCTCTAGGGGAATGCTGTGGGAAACAGTGTCAAAAGCTTTACTGATGTCCAGGTGGACAACATCCACAGTCTTTCCCTCATCCACTAAGAGGGTCACCTTGTCAGAGACAGAGATCAGATTAGTCAAGCAGGATGTATCTTTCCTAAACCCATGCTGACTGGGCCTGATCATCTGGTTGTCCTGTATGTGTCTCATGATGACCTGCTCCATATCTTTCCCTGGCACTGCGGTTAGACCGACAGGCCTGTAGTTCCTTGGATCCTTCTTCTGGCCCTTCTTGTAGGTGGGTGTTAGATTGGCTAACCTCCAGCCAACTGGAACCTCTTCGGTTAGCCAGGACTGCTGATAAATGAGGGAAAATAGCTTGCTGAACACTTTCGCAAGCTCCTGGGTGGACCCAATCTGGCCCCGTAGACTTGTGTGTGTCTAAGTGGTGTAGCCGGTCGCTGACTATTTCCTGTTGGATTACGTGGGTTTCATTCTGCTCCCTGTCCCTGTCATCCAGCTCCAGGGGCTGGGCACTCAGAGAACAGCTTGTCTTACTGCTAAAGACTGAGGTAAAGAAGGCATTCAGTACCTCAGCCTTTTCGTCATCCTTGGTCACTGTATTTCCCCCTACATTGAACAGAGGATGGAGATTCTCCTTAGTTCTCCTTTCGCTGTTAATGTATTTATAGACATATTTTTTATTGTCTTTTATGGCAGTAGCCAGATTAAGATCTAGTTGGGCTTTGGCCTTTCTAATTTTCTCCCTGCATAGCCTCACAAAATCTTTGTAGTCTTCCTGAGTGTCCTGCCCCTCCTTCCATAGGCCATAAACTTTCTTTTTCTTACTGAGTTCCAGTCCAAGTTCTATTCAGCCAGGCTGATCTTCTTCCCCACCAGCTTGTCCTACAACACACAGGGACGGCCTGTTCCTGTGCCTTAAAGATATCCCTCTGGAGGAACATCCAGCCTTCCTGAACTCCTTTGCCCTTTAGCACTGCCTCCCAAGGGACTCTGCCAACTAGTCTCTTAAACAGGTCAAAATCTACCCTCTGGAAGTCCATGGTGGCAGTTCTATCAACTGCCCAAACATCCCCAAGAAATGAAAACTCTTATCATTTTATGATCACCATGCCCAAAACATCCTCCAACCTTCACATCACCCACAAGTCCTTCTCTGTTCATGAACAACACATATAGCAAGCAGGGAGAATTCCCTAGTTGACTCTCTCACCAGCTGTCTCTGGAAGTTATCTATCTTCCACATGCTCCAGGGACCTCCTGGTCTGTTTCCTTTCTGCTGTACTGCATTTACTGCTGATATCTGGCAAGTTGAAGTCCCCCACAAGAACAAATGTTAGTGGTTGTGAGACTTCTCCCAGCTGCTTATAGAATATTTCATCTGCCATGACTGACTCAGTCACAAAGAATGAAGTTTTGCCTTTAAATATGTGTATTTCTCCTGTATCTGCCACACCTTTAAGTTTCCTTTGTTGTAAAGATGGGACTTTTAACCATCTCCCATTTTTAACACACTTGTGAGATGTTGCAATGATTCTCATTTGCTCTAGTGTTGGTTTCAAATGCTCTGCAGCAGCTGCTTAAACGGTGTCTTTTTGTTTACATTATTAGTATAGGAACCATTATTACCTACTAATACAGTTATTATTTCTTGATAAATATATAAGTTAATTCAGAGTGGCTTGTAATCTACATGTTGTTTTTCCAAGAGTAAGAATACACTGATGAATTCTCGGCATTTCTTAGCAAATTCCCTGTCTTACTTTACATAAACACATGCCTTGCCTTTTCAAAGCCCTTCTCAATATATTCAGCAGGATTAATTATGTACATAAGTGACTTTTCAGTACAGCAGCAATTAAGACCTGGTGGTGTTATTACAGATATAGCCAATAGTCCATAAAAATGTACAGTCATTTCTATTTGTTATGTTACCTATATCAGAGCAGTCAGTAACTCTTTTCACACAATCACAGAATTGCCTAGATTGGAAAAGACCTTTAAGATAATCGTACAACTTGCACTTAGTTGATCTATTAGGACATTTTAAAAACATTGTTGAATTCCAAGCAGGAGAAGTTTAGGCCTAAACAGTCTGGTTCACACAATTAAGTTTAACAGTGAAATACATGTATGAATATTTTGTTTTAAAAGTTACAGTAAAACTAACTGTTGAATAATTGTCACTAAAATAGATTCCACATCTTTGTCAATTTAGTGTAAGTGGTTTGCTAGAACTTTTGTAATAAGCATAAGGCTAATCTATAATAACAAAACACTCTTTCTAATAGGTATTCATGCAAGCATGTAACAAATGATTTCTGCAATGTATAAGAATTAGCTCAATACAGAAATCCTTAGAACATGTCTGAATTACCATTTAAAAAAGGTATAGAAAATACTAAGAGAGATTCTTCTCCTTGCAGTGTGTTTCTGGATACCAGACCACCACATTGTGTCAAATGAGAATCAGAGGAACAATTGCTTTGTACTAATCAATAAAACAGATTAACTTCATAGAGCTGATTCTGCTTAAATAAGCATGCAACACTTACTGCAATAAATCAGAAAAAAAAAAAAAGAAGACAATGTACATTGACTGATTCTGTCTAAATTCATTGAGAAGAACCTCAGCTGTCTTTTGGATTTTGAAGCAGTAAGAGAAATGTGCAGTGAATTGCCCAGTCTTGTCTCTGGTCAGTAACATTTACTGTTTCTTGATTCATGGATTTATTAAATTATTTTTTCCCTGATCAGTTAGATCGGGATTACACTTGATTACAGATTACATTTAAGGGTAATCATACTGCCTTTATTAGCCTTTGCCTGATTTGATTATTCAAGTACTAAGATTATTACAAATCTTTCCTGTCAGAATTAACTTCCTTTGCCCTTCATAGTGAAAAAAACAACAAGCAACAACTCTGGGAATTAATTACACATATTTAAGACCTTAAATGGNGGCCCTCGCCTGCGGGCTGACTTCGCGGCCTAGCCTCGGCCCGCCCAGACGTCTGGGGGCGGCCTCACCTTTCCCCAGGCCTGCCGCCCTTCCTGCCCGCGGCAGTGTCACGGAGGTAACCACAAAGCAAAGAGCAGCCACTATCCAAAATGGAATTTATTGCAACCAGAGTTGCCCGGGACTCCTTCTGACCAAGTACAGGTTCGGATGTCTGTTGGGAATTAACTACCACACAGCTGGTTCCTAAACCTTAAGGAAAGATGAACCAAAATGGGTGCTCACACATTTATAGAGGGGAAACCTCCCACACGAGTGCCCAAGATGTCACTCACGCAAAGCAGGGCGAGGCTCACTTCATCCACGGAGACGCACTTTATCCCTGGCAGCATCCTTGAGAGGCATGAGCAAAGGGAGGGTCCCACTGCCAGGCCTGCTGCTCTGCGAAGAACCAACTCCGCTAGCTCTTAGGTAGGACTCCATTTATACTCCGGTCGAGGGTGCACTGTGGTCATTCTCACCTCTGAGGAGACAAGCCCAGGCCCTGAGCCTCTTAACTAAGGATCCTGATCCTGAGGCACCAGGAGGTGCAATTTAACAGGCTGAGGCACCAAACCGCTCTAGCACAC